>JADWOT020000002.1:24369528-24395547 GCA_036345935.2 Taenia hydatigena
TTTTTACTACCTTCCACACAATACACCAATTTGTTTTTAATCGCTCGTTGTCATGACAGCAATGTCTAAGGAGGGTTCCTCTAATGGTTCTATGAGTCCCACTGATAATGGTGGTTCCGGCCTCGCCTTTAGAGCGCTTAATTATTGCCACTGGGCCTCCACCTCAACTTATCGTAGCCTTTTTCAGCCTTGAAGGTGTTCAGCAAGCGCTGGTTTGACTTCTCCAGCCCTCCTACCGATTCAATTGACTGCGATGCTGTCTGAGTGAAGCCCAGCTTTGTTGCTTAATCTTGTTCTCGGGTTTGAGCTCCAGGGTTCATCCAATCCCTTATACCATTCTCTTAAATATCACGATTTCAGACGTACTACTACTCCGCGTCCCTTACTACAATTAGTTAGGCGTAATCTCGATCTTCTAAGGAAGATTTTTGTCCTTTAGTGCGTCTTAGCTCTGTAATTTTTCCATTTTGTCAAGGGGCTGGGCCGAAGCCTTCGGTTCCATCGCCGGTGCAAGCTTCACGGGTACCTCTTTGCCACCAATAATATTTTCCTTCCTGCAGTAGTCCATTTTTTACTTTTTTTTCGTTTTGGTCAATCTGGAAAAGGCGTTCTCCTGGTCAGTGAGTCAATAACCACTCCATTTTACCGCATGGCAGCTCTCATCTATCTCCTTCTCTCTCTCTTCTGTGATTTAATTGGCTAGATGATGACGGAGCATTAGACTCCTATGTCTCGGCTATTGAATCACCTTCATGTTTGGCTTATGACATCTCAGGAGTCTGTTCTCGACTATGCTTGATTTGCACCGCTTTTGGTACATTTTTTGATAAATGCGAGCGTTACGTTTCCCTTCATACTTGTCACTTGGGTTCGAACAGGCGTCGTGGGGTCGCTGCTTCTATAAACCCTTACTGGTCTTTGACTTTAATGTATACTACCAGCGTCACTCATATGTGACGTGCTCTTCTTCACCTCATGATGATTAATTTCACCAAGCCGCTTCATTAATTGAATCGCTTGAGCAGAAAAATGTTGCGTAAATGCAGCATTCATGATCTGAGGGTCAGTTTTTCCAAAAGTTTAACTACAAGCGGCAGTAAAACATAAAACCGTGACAGTTAATGTGTAAATTTTGGTTAAAGCAAACCTTTCTCAAATTTTGCCCTTCTTATTGGATTGGTTTTGTGCTATTACTTGCTATTGACTTCTGACCTTGTGGGCTATAAATTGTCCACTCTTAATTTGCTTGTGACAGACTCACTCAATTCTTTCTCATTATCACCGAATGTTTAACTGACCTCCTGGCATTTAACTGTCGCAGAACTGATGATTGTAACAGGGGAATAGTTTAAGTTGATGACATGCCTTGATCCTGTCTTTGCCGCTGAGTTAATCCCATCTTCCGGGCCGATTTGACCCTTTGAACTTTGGCCTCTCCTCCCTTCAACAGGAAATTGCCAACACCGGTGGAATTCTTCTCCTATTGCATCAACTTTCAGACAGTGCTGGCTGGCCCACCGTTGGCTTTCAAGGACTACAGAGTCTACATTGAAGGCACAGAGGCGGATGATAAACACCTCACCATCAAACAGCGCGCCAAGTTTGTAGGTTTTTCTCCTTATCGAAAAGGATTGCTTGAGTCTACTTTTATGAGAAATCAAAATCACGATGAATTGAAAGGATTGCTGGTCACCTCTAAACTGGGTCAGATTTTGGATGGGGAGAGCATGCTAGTGAGTGGTACGATTGCTCCGAGGCTGTGAAGCATCTAGTCAAGTGGTGATGCCTCTGTGTTGTGCATTTTTTTTTCTCGTGCGAAAAAGAAGAAGCGCTTTTGTCTTGTTTATTTCATGCTTTTTTCCTCTAACTGCCCCACTGGAGTGGTGGTTTGATGTCCATCAAATGCGCTATTTCGCTACCTTATGAATGGCAAAATTTTGTCTTCAATTTTTTCTTCATTCTTTTTTCTGTTCATCTTGTCATTCGAATTTAGCACTTTTGTCGTTCATACTTAGCATTCTATCCTGTAAACAATTTTCTTGAGTGAATGGCGGTGGGAGGGAGGAGAACCTCTCCTAACTTGGGCTTTAAGGTGGACTGTTTACACGCCTAGTCACTCGTTGTTTCCTTTCATTTGGAGGCAAAACAGGCAACCAACTTTTCTCATGAATAACGCACAAAATGTATGAAATTGGATAACATTAGCTGGACCCGCGGTAAAGTTGCAATAAAAGTGGCCCTGGGAACCGTCATTGTCTGTGAACGAAGTCGACTAGTGGGAAAAGTCAGTAGAGGTGTGGGATGCATCACATCACATCTTATTGACTGGGGTCTCTACATTCGTGCCCTCTGCATCCCATTCAGCTCCTCAACCGGGGCTTGTCAACAGGTCAGGGAGCGTAGACGGAGGTGCGAGGTGGGTGTGCACAGTCCTGACGGATGATTGACCGATGGAGCGTGCCGAAGGTTGAGTCCAATTTGGTTATTTCAGCTGTGTATGGGTGTGGTAATGGATTGGCCTTGGCCTCTGAGGAGCCTTTCGGATCCTCTAGAATACTTGGCACCTCTGGAAAATCGAATAAGATTTTTTCCAGAGTGGTGGGGATCCCGAGTTGCACAAGTTGCGACGCACTATGCTTCATCATGCTGCCCACTTTAAACCCATTCAAATCGCATAGAATGTTAGCTGGGAAGGAAGCGACTAAGGTTAAATCTACTCCAAGGACTAAATCCAGCTCGCTTCTGAAAGAGTAGGTGCGCTGTGAAGTATCAGAACGTGCCCTCTCTGGGAGAAGAAGAAAGAGATCAAAAAGGCTGTGCTTCACGAGTTTCCAGTCATACTCGCCGTGGATAACTAGCTTTGGGGCTCCTTCGCATGTGCTAATCAGGCGATCAATCGAATTCTTTTACGAAATAAGGAATGCTCCGCTAATTTAAGTAAAGGCTCATGTCTGAGCTTGGATCTCGTCGATTTGCCAATCCGAATAATCAGTCGGTAAAGACTTCAGTACTTCAACGCAAGGCTACTCTTTTGTAATGACGTCAACATCATCGTCTTCGTCGTTGATGCAAGTCATCAATGAGCTTGAAGGGACTATCCCTCCAGCCACCAGCGGTGCTTTGGTCTTCAAAATTGCGTGAATCCTGACCTGCCACATTTCATCACCGCCCTCCACTGTGCTCAAGTGAGGGAGGCGAAGAGTGGAATAGGGGACTTGAACCCTGTGAACAATCCACTTTAAAGTAGCCCCTACTGAAATACCCTCTTTTTGGGGAAAAAAGATCCGCTTTTGTGTTGGGAATTGTTTCGTCTGCGAAACGATCTCGCTCAGTAGGTTCCTGTCGTGTTGTCATCCCATGGTCTCTTGGTGGTGGTTTTCCGCTTGAGTGGATTGTCGAATAACTTCAAGAACCGCACGGGCCTTTACCTTGAAGCTGTTGCTCCCAACTGTACTTTGTGGGGAGAATAATGCTTTAAGAAGGCTTTCTTAGCGAATTTCTTTCGTGAATTCTTAGGCCACTAAATGAAGAGTGGTCCGTGTTATCACTTTTGGTCGACTTTGCAGGTCCACTCAACGAACGCATGCGCTTTTGAATTTTGCAAATACCGTCGCATTCCTTTCAGTGGAGGGTATCAACCGAAACAAACTGATGCGCGAACTGCTTTTCTCTGTCAATTTGGTGTCCATCATCAGAGGCTGAATTCAGACGGCCTTGTAAGAAATGGGTGGAACAAGTGAATAAATAAGCTTATCCACGCCTTCTTTGTCCGCTGAAGTGGTCTTCCAACCACCTCCAGTAATGCATCGCCGCTACGCACGCATAAGTAGAAAACTGCATTTTGAAATCATCCACACGGCATTGGAAATCAACTAGACGTTGCATGATGCTAACGATATCCGCGTCCTGAATTCAGTAGTTGGTTTTGAGTGGTGGACGGCTGAAGGTGGTTTTGTCCAGCCAATTTTTCGTCATCCATTAAACTAATCCAACTCATTTGGCCGAAATGAATCGACTATAAAGCAGATGCTATTCTAACTGTGAACGATGAGTTAAATAGCTCGTGATTACGAGTTGTGAAGCGTTCGCTTTGTTTACCATTCCTTTCGTTCTCCTCCCTCCCTCCTCAGCTGAATCGGATAAACTATCGTTGAACGTTCAACTCCTCTTGTAGATGGAGTAGGTGGTAGGAAAATTTCAGTGTCCGCTCATGCAAGTTCCTTGATGCACTGGCGCTGCTATACCCGCCTTCCCTTTCCGTGAAATCGCACAGGGTATAGTAGCTCAAAAGGAGGAAGGAATTAGGAGCTGTTGGTGCGTCAGTCGGGGAGGGTTTTTCATAAACGAACTGGAGTATTCAGTGCGTCCCAAACGACACAGGCGTTGCCGCTTGAAGAACTCGGAGGCTAACCGCCTCAAATGTCATTCTCCTCTCCACCAACCAAATAGGATCCATGTCAAACGCAGTTGGGTGTCGAAATGATGGTCTCAGTTCTTCCCCAAGTTGGCATGTTTAGAGGATTTTACCTAGCCTTCGTTGAACCCATTCTTCTTCCATCTACAACTCCTTCCCCATTAAGAACTCATAATTTTTCCAGAAACACTAGGATAAATCACTTTCGTTTATGATCGCCACTTGAAGGATCAACAAAAGCCATTTCTAGGCGCATTCCACTCGATGAAGCCGTACCTCAAAGGAAGATGGACACTGTAGCAGCCTGTGTGGCCGGGATTTTCGACCTCCAAGCCACTTCTTGTGTGTATTTTTGAGCACTAAAATCAACAACCCTAATGTTAGTTGGCAAAATCAACCTGTAATTGTCTACTTTGTTAATAAATGCCTCCCTTTCCTTAACTTTTCCTTCACCTTCTTCAAGACTAAAACCAGCTTCTCTCCGCAGTCCTTTCAATCTTCGGACCAGAGGCTAGCGCCGATAAATTATGCCCTCTTTCTGTTGAAATTCTGTGGTAAAGAAGCTCTAGTCTTGTTTGTTCTTTGTTTTGCAGGTCAAGAATCGTGACACCCTCCTTCAACCCATGGTAAGTCCAGTCGATTGGGACGCTTGTTTATACACCTCCTCGTAACTTTAGAATGAAATCCTGAAGTACTTCCTACAAGCCGTGACGTTTCTCATAGTCTACCTCTGCATCTGCCAATTTTTCCGACCATCCTTCTACCTGAGTAGGTCTTTTGGATTTCTTTTTCTTACCCCCTCTAGGTGAGGCGTTTGGGAGGTTTGAATTTTTTCACAAATGCTTCTACCTCATGTTCACGGGTTTCACTATGCGTCAGCACTACTACTTCGCGTGGTCTGTTTGTAAGCCAATAAAATAGTGCCTACTGTTGCCGACATAAGTAGCGTTTTTATCGAGGTAAATTTACACTCCTTTCAAATTAGGTGCACTCAGTTGCCTGTCGGCCGGTTTTGGCTTCTGTGGATTTGATAAGCATGGGAAACCGGATTATTCGTTGGTAAAAAGCTTCAATTTCATGGAGGCGGAGGTAAGTGCTTCCCATGGTAAATCCTCAATTGAGAAACCGATGCTGATTGGTGGGATAACAACTCTTACCTGGTTTTAGTTCCCTCGGAGTGTGAAAGAACTGACGGATAATTGGAACCTGCAGACATTGAGGTGGCTACGGATCACTGTATTTGATCGGACACCAAAGAGCATTGCAGTGTTCGCGGTGTTTTTCGTTTCCGTTCTGTGGCATGGGTTCTATCCCGGATACTACCTCTTCTTTGTGTCGATGGCTTGGTTTTCAGTGGTGAGATTGTTGTTATATGTATTTGAGCGAGAGGGCTCTTCTTTAAATGAACTTTCAGTTGTCCTAATTAGTGTAAAGAAGAATTGGTGGACCGAGAATAGACTTTTAAGCTGATTTACTACTATCTCTCGGCGGTGTTTGACTGAGTTTTTACATGTCCACCCGTCTATCGCTAGTTCTGCCTTTCTCCTCCACTAGTTTCCTCAAAACCATGAAAATCACTCACCGCTAATCAGTATTATCTCTTCAACTAGCTAACTCTGTCATTGTAAGCTGCACTTCCACGTATGGCTGTTTTTTGTTATCGGAGGCATTGGTGCTATTTTATGCTACTCACAATATATCAGTAGCACTCACACTAAAGTGGCCTTTTCGCATTCAAGATTGGTCGGATGGTCAGGAAGCGCCTACGTCCCCGCATTCTCGAGTGGCTACCCGATACCAAGTGGGTTTGGACCCCTGAGGGTCAACGTGAGGGCACATCACGCGCCTATGACCTCATTACCCGTGTGGTGACTTATTTCCTGGTCAATTACACGGCTCTCGCCTTTGTCATCCTCTCCTTCCGCGAAAGTATCATTGCATGGTCGTAAGTCTCTGTCTTCTTCGCTAGCTGAAACCAACGTGAGCTTACTTCATCACCTCATTTAGTGCGCAAATACTCTTACTTTATCCCTCATTTTAGTAGTCGCTGAGCCTGTTCGATTTATTTTTTTCCGGATTACTTTTGTAGCATACGAATGCTATTCTGTCCGATTCCCTTGCCTGATTTGTTGTCCCTTTTATTTGTATGGGCTGCGCGCAACAACTACTTTTTGTCTTCCAACTTTTTTTCAGTAATGCATAGTTTTCAATTTCTTTTCTTTTCTGCTGATCGAACTTAGATTGCACTAATTTATTTTGTTATTTCCCCTTTAGGCGTTTTAACTATGCAGGCCATCTGCTTTGCCTAGTAACTCAACTACTGATGCTTCTTTTGCTGCCATCCTCAAAGACGTCTCCTTTACCGTCGGCATCAAAGAGCAAAAAAGTGCTGTGAACTTCAACCATCCGATCTATCGGAGCCATGATAACCATATGTATATCATCAGTGACAGCGATACATATCTAGAGTAAACTCACCCCTCCTCTCGTTCGTTTGCTTTTTCGCGCAGTCTTTTCTCCTTGTGTGTGTGTGTGTGTGTATGTGGCTTGGGATGGGTTTTGGTATTGTTAGTTGTTCCTCTTTTTCTGCTAACAATTCATTGGTTTCGAATTGTTTTAAAAACCTTGTTTTCCTGTTTGGTTTGTGCTCCAAATAGACACCCCATTCAACACCTCGGGATGGAACAGACACCCATAATCAATCAAAGGCAATTTACTCCATTCGTCTAAACAACTGTCAAAGCACTGGTCAAATTGGCAACTAATTGAATGGCGGTAGCGGTGCAATGCGTCCAGCTCTTCAGGGTTTAACTTTTGGAATGGAAGCAAACACAGCTATTTGGTTAAGTATCCACTTCGATGTGCCCTTAAATCCACTTCGAAATTTCACCATGAGGAGTTTATTTATGGACGGGATTGACACATCCACCCCACCAGACGACGAGTTAGAGGTAAAATTCGGTAGGCAGTGATGCAGCCACAGTCAGTGTTAGTGATTGTCAAACGGTGTGCTTAGAAGGCGCTATTCGAGAGTTTCACTTGATTGCATACTTGTGCCACCTCGGCTTTGGATGATCAATTTGGCACGCTCTGCTGCCATCGTTGCACAGGCACACAAAGGTAGCTGGCATCACGCAGAGGAGGTAATAATGCAGGTGGGCTATCTTCACAAGCACCGCGCCTTCTTCGTTGGTAAAAGCACCTATAATTGACTGAAATTCCGGCACCAACTGGGGAAGTAGAGATGGAGATATCGCTGAAGCTATACTTTAATTCCAGGGGCGCCATAATCAACATGGAACATGGGGAATAAAGTGTGACTTGAAGCGTTTGTTGATCTGCAGCTGCGGCGGAAGCGGTAACATGGATGGTGGGAAGTGAAATGGTGGAGGCGATGTGTACGGGCAACGCTTTCACTCAAATGAAGAAGGGAAAGCGATGCGTCGGTGCCACTAAATCTTGTGCTTTGCCACTTACAAATTGCCTCTTGCCGCCGTCGCTGTAGACCCAATAGGCCTGCCTCAGATGTCCAAGTCCACCATTTATAGCTTTGAGCACAACGCAAACTCTACAGAGTTCCTCTTGACTCCCTAGAAGGTGTGCCTCTTAAATGAGGGTCACACGCACGTTCAGCGCATGTAAGGGAGGGCGATTTAAGGCCATCAATGGGGTATTTGGCATTGGATGGGCTCTCGGAGGTGTCAGGATAGGATGGACAGAGTTTGACGCCGTCGAGTGCTGTTTTACTCACCTTCCATCGTGAAATGGGAGTACAAAGAGGCTGACTACTTTAGGTGTCGCTTTTCAACAGTCTCCATTATTACATCATGCTATTCATGCAGGTACCGAGTTAGTCACCAATTTTTTACCCTGACAGCTCAAGTGGTACGACAGCGCTTGTCTGAGCGGCGCGGGAAGGGGGCGGTTGGTAGACTCCCACTTATCAAGTTTGCGACTAATCTTGGAATCCAACCTGAGCTTAAGTGGCAGAGCTCTTGTCTCGCGTGTCATTAAGTCAGAGTGTTAGGGCGGCTCCGTTCTCATCGAGTTGGTTGAAACGGAGGCTCCAGTCTTCCACTAACATCCATCCATTTTACCAGGTCGTCGATGCACCTCGTTTCGTTTGCCAACTCTGTTTTCACCGAAACGAACTCAGCGCTGTCAGCCAGTTGCAAGCATTGGTAACTCACTCCTCCCATTCATCACCGCCTCTGATTCGGGTTACTTGTATAGACAGTGAGGGAGAACGAGCTCTCGAAGTGGACACCAATGTTCTTAAGGCACCAAAAGCTCCTCATTGTCGATTGGCTGACTAATCTGCACCGACAATCAACCAAACGACTTCGTGGTGCTGCAGCCAATGGGATGTCGCAATCGGGTGCTGCCTTCGCTACAAGTGGATGGGAACCTTTTCATTGTCATTCACAATTGCGAAATAGTGAAGCTCAATGGCGAGCTTCTTCCACAAAGTACGTACCTAGGAGTTTGCCTATTTTACCTATCTTATCAGCGTTTTTACATTTGCTCTGCTCTTCTTCTATGCTCATGACAGATTTAAAATTTTACCCTCAAATCGACACCTTCAAGTAATACCTATCGTTTTGCTCTCCTGCAAGTACTTCTTTTTCGGACTGTGGAAAATTGTGGCGAATTCGCAGACATTTTTTGCTTTCAGTTTTGGCAAAAATTAAGGTTGAAACCTACATTTGCTTTGGTGCATCTCCTAAATGACAACTGTGGAAATTTTGACCCAAATTCTGTTTATTACCCTTTATATTTATAATTTATTGATTATTTGTTCCTACTTCCATCATAAAAAAGTGTCGGGGTGACAATAACTCTGTCTGGACATCGATTTATCCATTTTCCGATCGATAGCTCATGCTTCTGCGCCCCTCCAGAGTGTCGTTAGCATACAATATTTAAACAAATAAATAAAAGGTGGCTGAGTGACAGAAAAAGTCATAAATCCTTTCAAGTTGCAAGTCCCTCTGTTGAATGGTTGCCTTGACTCATTATTGTTGAGGCGGTTGTGGTAATTGGCATTCTTCACGATCCTCCCTTCTCTGTTCGCACACATCCGATCGCAAAACAACACGCACTGAGAAAATCAAATAAACTGTGCAAAGCTAGCATATGTCAGCATATGTTGCAATCCTCGATGAATGCAAGCTAGCTGCAAATAACGACTACAAACACACCGGCGGCTGCTTTTGCCTCTTCTACTTGGCCCACAGTCTTGTGAGCGCCTGATGGGGGTACCAAAGCAAAGGTGATCATCACCTGGAGCCTGCATTAATCACCGATAGAGTGGGAAGGGTGACACCGAGGACGTAAATTATGCAACATCTATCCCTCTCCACATCTTAAATTGGATTGTGCTAACTTGTTGTTCATTGGACTTGCTTCGGTATCGCATATGAGGTCGAATGCTGGCTTGAGGGGACGGAGACTCCATCCGGCTGATTAAGCCCTGGAATATTAGCAAATTAAGAATTGGTTTTGCTTCCACATGTTTGAGATGCAACAAGTGAATGGGTTTTGGCCGCATTTGTCTGAAGAATAGTAAGAGATCAAAAAGGGGATCACAGTGTCTGGTTTTTGTTACCTTCGATCTTTCATAAAGTTTTATGGATTCTAACAGCTGAAGAGGTCAATTTATTTACCACTTGTTAAAACCATTACTCACGCTGGTTCAAGTACGTTGAGCTATATTCTTGAAGGTCTATCCTTGATCTTTCATTGATTTGTCCAAAATCTTCAGCTACAGTGAGCGTCAGTCTGCTATGATAGGTCACTCTAAATTGCCAACCATGAACAAATAAGTTAGATTTCTCACGACACTAAAAGTTAGAATATTTTAGGGATGGTGAGGTATCTACAGTTGTCGTGGATTTCATTAATACCACATAACTTTACTCTCTTACTAGCAATAGGCTGTTTCCCTCACGCTTAATAACCAACATCGCGTTGTTAAGTTAACTTAGTCATTGCAAGCGCTTCCATAAATTATACCTTTGCGTGTGGTCGTCGATTGTCAACCCTGGAATCGGCGACAATTCCATCTACTTACAACTCATCAGTAGCACTCACTTTAATCGGATTTTTGCATTAAAGATTCGTAGGTTTTTCAACAACCTACGTCCGCGCATTCTCAGGTGGGCAAAAGACCTCATTAGAGTCTTTATGTCCAATTCTCAGACCGATAAGGATTTAAGCTCTCGAAGTGCTACCAATGTGAGCTCAGTTTTAGTTGTATACAGTGGTGCCGTTGAACTCGTAGGCAGATTTACTGGCGGAAATCCTCCATGGCTGTAAGTATCTGTCACGTTATATTTGAGAATTGACTTAGGCTGATGCAACTTAAATTTTATTCACTTAATTCCATAATTCTTAAAATTTCAAGCGTGCCTTCAATAGATCCATTGCACAATTTGGCCTTGTATTGCTTCTCATTCGGTTCCGCCTGCATGTCGTGTTTGGGGTGTAACGTGTTCGTCTCTGGGCATTATCCAATCTTACCCGTTATTCTGGTGCTTAATCCCTTCTCTTTTATTCTTTTTTTCTTTCCTTAGGTTTATTCTTCTTAGGCTTCTCCCGTTCCTTATGGCACTTATCACCATTATTATTGATCGCATAACGTCGCCGAATCGTCTTCTTTCCAGCCGGAAGACTTGGGTTAAACGCCGATCACCCCACTACATTGTGCTCAAAACAGCAAATGTGTAAATACACGGAACTCACTTCTGCCCTTGTTCTCTTGGTTATTACTTCGGCCATTTTAGTTATTTTTGTGAGCCCTTGGAGTATAGTTTAGCAGTGCTGGTGTTTTGTTTCACCGGCTCTAGCAGTCTACGTATTGCGTTTTCATATTTATAAAGCACAATGCAAGTCTCCCACTTGAGCTTGGGTGTGACGCTGGCAGCGAGCGTAATGAGTCTACTCTCCTCTACCGACAGCCTTAGTTCAATCACACAGATAGCAAAAATGGGGCACTCCCAAAGTCTGGCTGAATTTGGTAGCTATGGTAAACGAAATGTCGTCTTCATGAGGTCAAATGATTGACCTGGACTGAGTTATTTACTTTGTCGTGTCAACCGTGAGTAAAAACTTGCGACGCGATCTGCCAAATGCTTTACGCGAGGGTAGTTTTAGGTAAACTTGTGTTCTGAAATGATAGGTTTTCCCATCGTTTTGGTTAAAGACGTTGTTGGCGTAGAAACTGCAGTCTAATCGTTAATTCAAGGTATTCACCGGGGAGAAGCACAGACGCGCACAGAGGACCTGATGTGTGCGCGTAGAGGTTGGTAAACACGACGATGGTAAATCAGCTTTCTCTTCCTTTCTTCCACTTGCTTGGAAGAAAGTGAAAGGGGCGGTTCCATTCTCGCTTCATTGGTTGGCTAGGAAACAACATTCCCCACAGAAGCAAAAATTGCTTTCGAAAGAACTTATGTGGTTGAAGGCTGCTTCCTTGAATGTCATGTTGAGACCTTGGAACGCATTTAACTGTCATTCAGCCCTTCATAACTGGATTAGTAGGAACTGTGTTGCCTTCCATGAAAAGGCTTTTTTGTGGTTTTAAATTCCTCTAGTCACTTCCTCTTTACCTAAAGCTTTTTTTCATTCGACGGAAGGCAGTCGACTGGACTGTTTAATCAAATTTCGTGGACGCCCAGATCCGAATTTCTCGAGGTTTCAATGCGCCTCCAATTGACTCGTCGTTGTCTCCCTTTTTTGAGGTCAACCGATTGACCACCGCGACTGTGGAGGGAGTAAACAAATAAATAATGCATCGAGCGGCGAGGTTCGGGGGGGTTGATTACGTCACCTTTATTGTCGTAAAATATGGAGGATTCAGTTTCTTTTATTTTCTACTCTTCTAAAAGGAATTACACTGACTAGCTAGAAAATAAAATCTGATGGTGGTTAGGGCTCTGGCCTCCATTATCTCACCGATTTGAACACCTTTCTAACGCTATCATCCAACTTTCTTGGTTAACTTTTAGCTTAATTGTCTTTTTACTTGTGAGATAGTTTGACCCAGGAGCTGAAACGTAGTCCTTTTGGCATAAACGCGCCACAAGAGCAGAAAACACGGGATTGGGGTAGCGAAACGGATCAATTCCTTTCGTTGTGGGTCTGGCAATTCCCAACGACAAGCAGACACCTTACATCTAAGTCGACAGGCCAATGTGACAGACCATCAGTGGTGGGGAAGTGAATGACTTTCGGGATGGTTTGAAAGTGGAAGTTATGAAAGCGCGGTCTCCTTTTCACTGGCCGAGACCTCGCCAAATTAGTTGAAAATGTCTCTCCTTAAGGTGCCCTCCTCAACCGCCGATTTTGACTCCAGCTCTGAATTGGCCCGTGTTTTTATCCGATTGTTTAACAGTTCTTTGAGAGAACCTTGGCCACGGTGTGGGACCACGATTCAATAACCTCGGAATTTGGACTTGAAGTCATTGGTTTTTGTAATCTGTGAGGGATCCCGTGACTTCGTGCATCTTCCTGACAACCGCTTGACGGTGGAGCAAACTCCGCTAATGCTGGATAAGAGTGCGTCTATCTTCTTCCTAACGGCTTGGAAGGAAATTTTTGCAAAGCTTCTTGAAGGCATTGTGCTTCAAATGTGCGCTACGTCCTTTGGAATAATTTTTACTACCTTCCACACAATACACCAATTTGTTTTTAATCGCTCGTTGTCATGACAGCAATGTCTAAGGAGGGTTCCTCTAATGGTTCTATGAGTCCCACTGATAATGGTGGTTCCGGCCTCGCCTTTAGAGCGCTTAATTATTGCCACTGGGCCTCCACCTCAACTTATCGTAGCCTTTTTCAGCCTTGAAGGTGTTCAGCAAGCGCTGGTTTGACTTCTCCAGCCCTCCTACCGATTCAATTGACTGCGATGCTGTCTGAGTGAAGCCCAGCTTTGTTGCTTAATCTTGTTCTCGGGTTTGAGCTCCAGGGTTCATCCAATCCCTTATACCATTCTCTTAAATATCACGATTTCAGACGTACTACTACTCCGCGTCCCTTACTACAATTAGTTAGGCGTAATCTCGATCTTCTAAGGAAGATTTTTGTCCTTTAGTGCGTCTTAGCTCTGTAATTTTTCCATTTTGTCAAGGGGCTGGGCCGAAGCCTTCGGTTCCATCGCCGGTGCAAGCTTCACGGGTACCTCTTTGCCACCAATAATATTTTCCTTCCTGCAGTAGTCCATTTTTTACTTTTTTTTCGTTTTGGTCAATCTGGAAAAGGCGTTCTCCTGGTCAGTGAGTCAATAACCACTCCATTTTACCGCATGGCAGCTCTCATCTATCTCCTTCTCTCTCTCTTCTGTGATTTAATTGGCTAGATGATGACGGAGGATTAGACTCCTATGTCTCCGCTCATGTAACTTCCTTGAAACGCGAAGTTCCCTTTCGTCCCTGCAGTGCATCAGACTCAAGGCATTTCTCACTGATGCTGCTATACCCGCCTTCCCTTTCCGTGAAATCGCACAGGGTATAGTAGCTCAAAAGGAGGAAGGAATTAGGAGCTGTTGGTGCGTCAGTCGGGAAGGGTTTTTCATAAACGAACTGGAGTATTCAGTGCGTCCCAAACGACACAGGCGTTGCCGCTTGAAGAACTCGGAGGCTAACCGCCTCAAATGTCATTCTCCTCTCCACCAACCAAATAGGATCCATGTCAAACGCAGTTGGGTGTCGAAATGATGGTCTCAGTTCTTCCCCATCTACAACTCCCTCCTCATTAAAAACTCATAATTTTTCCAGAAACACTAGGATAAATCACTTTCGTTTATGATCGCCACTTGAAGGATCAACAAAAGCCATTTCTAGGCGCATTCCACTCGATGAAGCCGGCATTTTCGCCCTCCAAGCCACTTCTTGTGTGTATTTTTGAGCACTAAAATCAACAACCCTAATGTTTGCTGGCAAAACCAACCTGTAATTGTATGCTTTGTTAATAAATGCCTCCCATTCCCTAACTTTTCCTTCACCTTCTTCAAGACTAAAACCAGCTTCTCCCCGCAGTCCTTTCAGTGTTTGGACCAGAGGCTAGCGCCGATAAATTATACCCTCTTTCTGTTGAAGTTCTGTGGTAAAGAAGCTTGAATCTGTTCCGCTTTCACCTATCCAGGCGGCATTCAACAGCTCTAGTCTTGTTTGTTCTTTGTTTTGCGGGTCAAGAATCGTGACACCCTCCTTCAACCCATGGTAAGTCCAGTCGATTGGGACGCTTGTTTATACACCTCCTCGTAACTTTAGAATGAGGTCCTGAAGTACTTCCTACAAGCCGTGACGTTTCTCATAGTCTACCTCTGCATCTGTCAATTTTTCCGACCATCCTTCTACCTGAGTAGGTCTTTTGGATTTCTTTTTCTTAGCCCCTCTAGGTGAGGCGTTTGGGAGGTTTGAATTTTTTCACAAATGCTTCTACCTCATGTTCACGGGTTTCACTATGCGTCAGCACTATTACTTCGCGTGGTCTGTTTGTAAGCCAATAAAATAGTGCCTACTGTTGCTGTCATAAGTAGCGTTTTTCTCGAGGTAAATTTACACTCCTTTCAAATTAGGTGCACTCAGTTGCCTGTCGGCCAGTTTTGGCTTCTGTGGATTTGATAAGCATGGGAAACCGGATTATTCGTTGGTAAAAAGCTTCAATTTCATGGAGGCGGAGGTAAGTGCTTCCCATGGTAAATCCTCAATTGAGAAACCGATGCTGATTGGTGGGATAACAACTCTTACCTGGTTTTAGTTCCCTCGGAGTGTGAAAGAGCTGACGGATAATTGGAACCTGCAGACATTGAGGTGGCTACGGATCACTGTATTTGATCGGACACCAAAGAGCATTGCAGTGTTCGCGGTGTTTTTCGTTTCCGTTCTGTGGCATGGGTTCTATCTCGGATACTAATTCTTCTTTGTGTCAATGGCCTGGTTTTCAGTGGTGAGCTTGTTGTTATATGCATTTGAGCGAGAGGGCTCTTCTTTAAATGAACTTTCAGTTGTCCTAATTAGTGTAAAGAAGAATTGGTGGACCGAGAATAGACTTTTAAGCTGATTTACTACTATCTCTCGGCGGTGTTTGACTGAGTTTTTACATGTCCACCCGTCTATCGCTAGTTCTGCCTTTCTCCTCCACTAGTTTCCTCAAAACCATGAAAATCACTCACCGCTAATTCGCATTCTCTCTTCAACTAGCTAACTCTGTCATTGTAAGCTGCACTTCCACGTATGGCTGTTTTTTGTTATCGGAGGCATTGGTGCTATTTTATGCTACTCACAATTTATCAGTAGCACTCACACTAAAGTGGCCTCTTCGCATTCAAGATTGGTCGGATGGTCAGGAAGCGCCTACGTCCCCGCATTCTCGAGTGGCTACCCGATACCAAGTGGGTTTGGACCCCTGAGGGTCAACGTGAGGGCACATCACGCGCCTATGACCTCATTACCCGTGTGGTGACTTATTTCCTGGTCAATTACACGGCTCTCGCCTTTGTCATCCTCTCCTTCCGCGAAAGTATCATTGCATGGTCGTAAGTCTCTGTCTTCTTCGCTAGCTAAAACCAACGTGACCTTACTTTATCACCCCATTTAGTGCGCAAATACTCTTACTTTATCCCTCATTTCAGTAGTCGCTGAGCCTGTTCGATTTATTTTTTTCCGGATTACTTTTATAGCATACGCATGCTATTCTGTCCGATTTACTTGCCTGATTTGTTGTCCCCTTTATTTGTATGGGCTGCGCGCAACAACTACTTTTTGTCTTCCAACTTTTTTCAGTAATGCATAGTTTTCAATTTCTTTTCTTTTCTGCTGATCGAACTTAGATTGCACTAATTTACTTTGTTATTTCCCCTTTAGGCGTTTCAACTATGCAGGCCATCTGCTTTGCCTAGTAACTCAACTACTGATGCTTCTTTTGCTGCCATCCTCAAAGACGTCTCCTTTACCGTCGGCATCAAAGAGCAAAAAAGTGCTGTGAACTTCAACTATCCGATCTGTCGGATCCATGATAACCATATGTATATCATCGGTGACAGCGATACATATCTAGAGTAAACTCACCCCTCCTCTCGTTCGTTTGCTTTTCCGCGCAGTCTTTTCTCCTTGTGTGTGTGTGTGTGTGTGTGTGTGTGTGTGGCTTGGGATGGGTTTTGGTATTGTTAGTTGTTCCTCTTTGTCTGCTAACAATTCACCAGTTTCGAATTGTTTTAAAAACCTTGTTTTCCTGTTTGGTTTGTGCTTCTTGCGCGTTGATTGACCAGTCAATTAGTCATCAGCTATGTCACACCTACTCTTTTCCATTTTCGGTAGTACATCACCACGTCAATCCGTTAACCCACCTCACAACTTAGCCAAAAACGCACACAGAGATACAGTGCGCATCAATTACACCCGAGCTGGGGTGTGACGCTGGCAGCGTATGAAGAGACGTCATTCATTGGGTGTTCATGGCAATGAAGCCAATGAAACTCTCACTGATTGGTGCAGTTCACTTGGCAACACCACACTTAAGGAGGATTATGAATAGACTCTCGTGTTTGGCGCGGCTACTTGACAACCAGGAGCGAATGAGCCTCCAAATAGACACCCCATTCAACACCTCGGGATGGAACAGACACCCATAATCAATCAAAGGCAATTTACTCCATTCGTCTAAACAACTGTCAAAGCACTGGTCAAATTGGCAACTAATTGAATGGCGGTAGCGGTGCAATGCGTCCAGCTCTTCAGGGTTTAACTTTTGGAATGGAAGCAAACACAGCTATTTGGTTAAGTATCCACTTCGATGTGCCCTTAAATCCACTTCGAAATTTCACCATGAGGAGTTTATTTATGGACGGGATTGACACATCCACCCCACCAGACGACGAGTTGGAGGTAAAATTCGGTAGGCAGTGATGCAGCCACAGTCAGTGTTAGTGATTGTCAAACGGTGTGCTTAGAAGGCGCTATTCGAGAGTTTCACTTGATTGCATACTTGTGCCACCTCGGCTTTGGATGATCAATTTGGCACGCTCTGCTGCCATCGTTGCACAGGCACACAAAGGTAGCTGGCATCACGCAGAGGAGGTAATAATGCAGGTGGGCTATCTTCACAAGCACCGCGCCTTCTTCGTTGGTAAAAGCACCTATAATTGACTGAGATTCCGGCACCAACTGGGGAAGTAGAGATGGAGATATCGCTGAAGCTATACTTTAATTCCAGGGGCGCCATAATCAACATGGAACATGGGGAATAAAGTGTGGCTTGAAGCGTTTGTTGGTCTGCAGCTGCGGCGGAAGCGGTAACATGGATGGTGGGAAGTGAAATGGTGGAGGCGATGTGTACGGGCAACGCTTTCACTCAAATGAAGAAGGGAAAGCGATGCTTCGGTGCCACTAAATCTTGTGCTTTGCTACTTACAAATTGCCTCTTGCCGCCGTCGCTGTAGACCCAATAGGCCTGCCTCAGATGTCCAAGTCCACCATTTATAGCTTTGAGCACAACGCAAACTCTACAGAGTTCCTCTTGACTCCCTAGAAGGTGTGCCTCTTAAATGAAGGTCACACGCACGTTCATCGCATGTAAGGGAGGGCGATTTAAGGCCATCAATGGGGTATTTGGCATTGGATGGGCTCTCGGAGGTGTCAGGATAGGATGGACAGAGTTTGACGCCGTCGAGTGCTGTTTTACTCACCTTCCATCGTGAAATGGGAGTACAAAGAGGCTGACTACTTTAGGTGTCGCTTTTCAACAGTCTCCATTATTACATCATGCTATTCATGCAGGTACCGAGTAAGTCACCCATTTTCTGCCCCGACAGCTCAAGTGGCACGACAGCGCTTGTCTGAGCGGCGCGGGAAGGGGGCGGTTGGTAGACTCCCACTTATCAAGTTTGCGACTAATCTTGGAATCCAACCTGAGCTTAAGTGGCAGAGCTCTTGTCTCGCGTGTCATTAAGTCAGAGTGTTGGGGCGGCTCCGTTCTCATCGATTTGGTTGAAACGGAGGCTCTATTGTCATGCTTGAGAAGGATTACTTAGGCATTAAAATAGTCATTGAAACCACAGAAAATCACTTTTTGAAACTTTATAGAAAATTTTCACCTATCTAAACACCTATAGAGTCCGTTACTATCCAGTCTTCCACCAACATCCATCCATTTTACCAGGTCGTCGATGCACCTCGTTTCGTTTGCCAACTCTGTTTCCACCGGTCCGAACTCAGCGCTGTCAGCCAGTTGCAAGCATTGGTAACTCACTCCTCCCATTCATCACCGCCTCTGATTCGGGTTACTTGCATAGACAGTGAGGGAGAAAGAGCTCTCGAAGTGGACACCAATGTTCTTAAGGCACCAAAAGCTCCTCATTGTCGATTGGCTGACTAATCTGCACCGACAATCAACCAAACGACTTCATGGTGCTGCAGCCAATGGGATGTCGCAATCGGGTGCTGCCTTCGCTACAAGTGGATGGGAACCTTTTCATTGTCATTCACAATTGCGAAATAGTGAAGCTCAATGGCGAGCTTCTTCCACAAAGTACGTACCTAGGAGTTTGCCTATTTTACCTATCTTATCAGCGTTTTTACATTTGCTCTGCTCTTCTTCTATGCTCATGACAGATTTAAAATTTTACCCTCAAATCGACACCTTCAAGTAATACCTATCGTTTTGCTCTCCTGCAAGTACTTCTTTTTCGGACTGTGGAAAATTGTGGCGAATTCGCAGACATTTTTTGCTTTCAGTTTTGGCAAAAATTAAGGTTGAAACCCACATTTGGTTTGGTGCATCTCCTAAATGACAACTGCGAAACTTTTGACCCAAATTCTGTTTATTACCCTTTATATTTATAATTTATTGATTATTTGTTCCTACTTCCATCATAAAAAAGTGTCGGGGTGACAATAACTCTGTCTGGACATCGATTTATCCATTTTCCGATCGATAGCTCATGCTTCTGCGCCCATCCAGAGTGTCGTTAGCATGAAATATTTAAACAAATAAATAAAAGGTGGCTGAGTGACAGAAATAGTCATAAATCCTTTGGAAGTTGCAAGTCCCTCTGTTGAATGGTTGCCTTGACTCATTATTGTTGAGGCGGTTGTGGTAATTGGCATTCTTCACGATCCTCCCTTCTCTGTTCGCACACATCCGATCGCAAAACAACACGCACTGAGAAAATCAAATAAACTGTGCAAAGCTGGTGTATGTCAGCATATGTTGCAATCCTCGATGAATGCAAGCTAGCTGCGAATAACGACTACAAACACACCGGCGGCTGCTTTTGCCTCTTCTACTTGGCCCACAGTCTTGTGAGCGCCTGATGGGGGTACCAAAGCAAAGGTGATCATCACCTGGAGCCTGCATAAATCACCGATAGAGTGGGAAGGGTGACACCGAGGACGTAAATTATGCAACATCTATCCCTCTCCACATCTTAAATTGGATTGTGCGAACTTGTTGTTTATCGGACTTGCTTCGGCATCGTATGTGAGGTCGAATGCTGGCTTGAGAGAACAGAGACTCCTCCCGGCTGATTAATCCCTAAAATTTTAGCAAATTAAGAATTAGTTTTGCTTCCACATATTTGAGATGCAACAAGTGAACGGGTTTTGGCCGCATTTGTCTGAAGAATAGTAAGAGATCGAAAAGGGGATCACAGTGACTGGTTTTTGTTACGTTCGATCTTTCATAAAATTTTATGTATTCCAACCACTTCCTTTTTAGCTGTTACTCCTTAGATTCGTTAACAGCTGAAGACGTCAATTTCTTTTACCACTCGTTAGAACCATTACACACGATAGGCTCAAATACGTTGAGCTATATTCTTGAAGGTCTATCCTTGATCTTTCATTGATTTGTCCGAAATCTTCAGCTACAATGAACGTCACAAATGTGTGCCGCGTGTCCTTTATCTGTCAGCTATGATAGGTCACTCTAAATTGCTAGCCATGAACAAATAAGTTAGATTTCTCACGACACTAAAAGTTAGAATATTTTAGGGATGGTGAGGTATCTACAGTTGTCGTGGGATTCATAACATAACTTTACTCTCTTACCAGCAATAAGCTGTTTCTCTCACGCTTAATAACCATCATCTCTTTGTTAAGTTAAATTAGTCATTGCAAGCGCTTTTATAAATTGTACCTTTGCGTGTGGTCGTCGATTGTCAACCCAGGAATCGGCAACAATTCCATCTACTTACAACTCATCAGTAGCACTTTTAATCGGATTTTTGCATTAAAGGTTCGTGATTTTTGGAACAACCTACGTCCGCGCATTCTCAAGTGGGCAAAAGACTTCATTAGGGTCTTTACGTCCGACTGCCAGACCGATGGCGATTCAACCTCTCGAAGTGATGCCACTGTGAGATTAATTTTAGTTGTATTCAATGCTGCGATCAAACTCGTTGACAGATCTACTGGCGGCCTTCCTCCATGGCTGTAAGTATCTGTCACGTTATATTTGAGAATTGACTTAGGCTGATGCAACTTAAATTTTATTCACTTAATTCCATAATTCGTAAAATTTCGGGTGTACCTCCAATAGATCCATTGTACAACTTGACCTTGTATTGCCTCTCATTCGGTTCCGCGTGCATGTCGTGTTTGGGGTATAACGTGTTCGTCTTTAGGCATTATCCAATCTTACCCGTTATTCTGGTGCTTAATCCCTTCTCTTTTATTCTTTTTTTCTTTCCTTAGGCTTATTCTTCTTCGAGTTCTCCCGTTCGTTGTAACACTTATCATCATTATTATTGAATCGCGTGAAGACGCCGAATCGTCTTCTTTCGAGCCCGAAATCTTGGACTGAGCGCCGATTGTCCCAATACATTGTGTCCAAAACAGCAAATGTGTAAATACACGACACTCACTTCTGCCCTTGTTCTCTTGGTTATTACTTCCGCCATTTCAGTTATTTTTGTGAGCCCTTGGAGTATAGTTTAGCAGTGTTGGTGTTTTGTTTCACCGGCTCTAGCAGTCTAAGTGTTGCGTTTTCATATTTATAAAGCAGAATCGGATTTCTTGGCTCAATGAAAATACACGCGCACACAATGCAAGTCTTCCACTTGAGCTTGGGTGTGACGCTGGCAGCGAGCGTAATGAGTCTACTCTCCTCTACCGACAGCCTTAGTTCAATCACAGAGATAGCAAAAATGGGGCACTCCCAAAGTCTGGCTGAATTTGGTAGCTATGGTAAACGAAATGTCGTCTTCATGAGGTCAAATAATTGACCTGGACTGAGTTATTTACTTTGTCGTGTCGACCGTGAGTGAAAACTTGGGACGCGATCAGCCAAATGCTTTACGCGAAGGTGGTTTTAGGTAAACTTGTGTTCTGAAATGATAGGTTTTCCCATCGTTTTCGTTAAAGACGTTGTTGGTGTAGAAACTGTAGTCTAATCGCTAATTCAAGGTATTCACCGGGGAGAAGCACAGACGCGCACAGAGGACCTGATGTGTGCGCGTAGAGATCGGTAAACACGACGATGGTAAGTCATCTCCTCGTGATGTAGACTTGCTTCGAAGGCCAGACCACCTAAACGGAAGTGAGAACTGCCCAGTCCTCCTTTTTGGGGGTCAGCCACGTAGCCAGCATCCCGTAGTTTACTCGTCGCTTTCGCTCAGCCGGCTAGTCAGGTTCCGCTCAGCTACTAGAGGCGACTCATTCGTTCACGTGAATCGCACACCCTCGGGTTCACGTTTTCTGATCCATCGCACGAGGCTCCGCATCAGCACTGAGGCAGCTGTCGGCGCGGAACTCGGTATCTCAAAGCCACTTAGATTGAGATTGGGTACCCACAAGAGTCGTTTTAGGCTATGATTTACCTTTTCCGGGGAGAGAAACTAAGTGTCGTCAGATAGGTTTCCAGAGCTCTACCATCAACAGACAGGAGTGTGACGTCATACTTCCTGACAGAAGAGAGACGGCTTCAATTTCTTGACGAGAGTCCTGTCAAGCAAAGGTGAAGTCACCTCACCTCACGCTCAACCTGACACGCTCACAGAAGTCTTGTCGAGTGTGGGAGATGCGGTTTGTGTATTTAGTGCCTGAAAGAATCAAATGATATGTCACGGCTGTCAATGAAAGCTTGACTGGCATAAACATCCATCAAGATCTATGTGCTTACGGTGTGAAAAGAGACAAAAAGGGAAATTTTAAAGTTGTGTTTTACTTTAGCACTACGAAGTTAAGCGCTTTGCATTCTTGTGGAGATTTTCATTTTAATGTCGCCTCCAGTCTGGCAACCAATCATGCGTGGTGGTAGATGTGTCAGGCAGTCGCGAAGTTGGATACCAAGGAGCATAAAGCTGCCATGTCTGGGGAAAAAGTCTCTTTAAGAAAGGAGTTTATGATGTTTAGTTTGTTGTTCAACGCGTCATGGTCCGCAGTAGTGCTCTGCATGCTGCCCATTCAATCACTCGGTGCGAAAGGACAGCGACTGGGTGGTGTCAAGGAAGGGAGGAAGGTGGAAAAGATGAGTTTCGGAGGATCAACAACTCCTTCAATCATCACTCGTTTAAATGCGATGTGTTCACATCTACCCCGCATCTAACCATCTACTAGCGTCCATCTTGTAATCATTCCATATTTATTTCATCCACTCTCTATCCATCCATTTATCCATCCCGCACCCATTAATTCATCCATTAATCCTTTCTTTGTCCGTCGATCTATCTGTTTGTCCAGCTGTTCTTCCATCAATGCATCCATCCTTCCATCCAACCACCTCTCATCCATTACAGATCCCGTGGTCACATCTAAATTATTCAACTCGAAGTCCATTACCCGGTTCCCTCATATTTTATGCCAGTAAAATCCACTTAAAATGGCCATTCACGACCTATTCTACCAATTCACCAAAGTCCTTCACCCTCACTTCGTCGAGTCATGACTTCTCCTCCACTATGAATGGAATTCCTTTTGCTCCATCTGCAAAGTTATCAGGCTTTGGCATCGTAAAACCATCAAGTGTGAAAAAGAGGAAATTGCAAACGAGTAATTAACTGCGAATCCTCGAAGGCCACCCAAAAGCACCACAATGCTGGTGGTTTTCCTCCTGCAAAACGAAAGAAAACAGCAAAAAACAGACACTCAAGGTGTTTGCACCTTTTGGAGGGTTACCTCCAGGGTCTGGTTTCCCCGTCAGCCGCCCCGGAGGTGTTGAGAATGCTTGTATCGCAACATTTAACCGTCGTGCGAGAATAAAGAATAAAGCGCAGGTGGTAAGAGCGAGTCGGAGACCTCGTAGTTGGCATATTTTATCATCGACGTAGCTCCAAGCTCGGTCGCCACCTTGCTCGGATGCGACAAATAGCGTGTTCGGTAAAGATGGTTCTAATAACCATCTCCCTTATTTCGGGGGAGAGGAGGAGGAGGAGGAGGAGGAGGAGGAGGAGGAGAGAGCGAGAGGAGGTGGGAGGAGGAGGAGAGGAGGAGAGAGGAGAGGAGGGGAGGAGGAGGAGGAGGAGGAGGAGGAGGAGGAGGAGGAGGGAGGTTGCTCTCATAGCTGTGTGGCCAAGTGGAGGTACAAGCAGAAAGAGCTAAACAATCTGCGTCAGCAGCCTATATCAATCAATTTGGCAAGGGCTCACCCTCTCGTCCATTCCTCGGGCGAAAATAAACCATATTCTTGCCAAAGAAGACCTTTTCTTTGTGTGAGAATGACTGCGAGGCTAGAGGCGTGGTTGTGAGGTCCTGAAGTTAAGATAAAGTACCGAAGACCGAAGACTGGGTGCAACTAAGAGTCCAGACGAACAACCGTTGAACCAAAGGCAATGAAACGTCGCTATTATTGCCTTGCATTGTAATTGCGGTTCTTGATTACAGACTGAAACAAAAGAAGGAAGTTACTGGAAGGACCCTGAACACGCATGAAGAGGCCGTCCAAATGGAACCATTTTACGAGTAGAAGGGAGATCAGAAATGGAGAGGCTAAAACAGGCAGTTAAAAATGAGATTCCTTTGCCTTCGTGATTGGTGAAGGTTGCTTATTTGAGGAAAGTAGAGAGATCTTTGTTGGCTTGTTCACTCGAAAGAGTGGATGACTTCCAGAAGCAGCGATTCCACATTTTCCATGGCACCACGATTACTCGTAACTTACAGTGAAGTGGTTGTTTTAGGACGCTGGGTTTATCTCCCGGTTGAAGTTCATGTCAGTAGGTCACCGAAAACGCGTTGAATTCAAGAATCGCTTGTTTTACATTTGAAAAAAAAAGGGTAATATTGAGATAGGTCGATTTGGAAGGAGAGAAGAAAACACCTCTCCCTTCTGGAATCACCTGCATCATGGAAGGGGAGGAGGCAACTACCGAAAATGTCATCGTTAAGCTGAGGTGTCACTGAATGCAGCCTAGATGAAATGAACCGCATTGTATTCATCTATCTACCCATCCATCTGACGTTGGTTGAAAGCGAAAGACAGTTAAAAGCACTCCGAACCAATGAGATGACGACCCTTCGTTACCCTCTTCTAAAGTCACCGTTGGAAACGAATGAGTCGCTTTTAAAAGTGCAATCCATGGTCATCGCCCTGAACCCGTCCACACTGTCTGTATGCATTGAAGCGAAAGTGGTACCAGTCGCTTCTTTCGCTCCTCTTTTTATATCCCGAAATCGAGATTCGGCCGAGAGCCACCCTCCTCCCCCATGACTAAGGCTTGCCTGTCAAACTTGATGTCAAATCGCCTTTCGAATCCAACAAAGTCAACAAACCGACAATATTTTATTAGCTGAAAAAGAAGGCTAGTGAGATATTTTATGTTAGCCGATCTGGACGTAAGAATCAAAAGCCATTGAGCAATGCGATGCCCAATTCGGCACAATCTGGGCTTCAGGCGCGAGGTGATGCTTTGGATTGTCTTCAAACCTTACCCATTTGCCTTCGCGGCTCTGGATGAGATAGCGGATTTCGTTGGCACGACTACACTACCCACCTCATGGTAGAGTGGAAGTCAAGGAGGAAGGCAGGGGGTAAATTAACTCTAAAAATGGAAGTTAGTATGTTCAAAGCTAGCATTGTCATCGCCAGAGTTTCTCACCAGTTATGCATGCTCCTCCGACACTGGCTGATGGTGGTAAAGTAGCGAAAGTAAAAAAAAATGTGTGCTAAGTTCCCGCTGTTCCTACTTCACTGTCAATCGCCTCGTAGGTGATGCCAATGCCCGTTCATTGACACAGTTGGAAGTGTGTGTCAACTGGACAGGAAGAGACCTCCAATGGTCCATCGAAGTAGTTGGCTAAAAAATGAATGAATAAACAACTGAACCACCTGTTGGTTGTTCTAGTTTCCGTCGGCCGTTGATTGGTGACCAATCAAATCGTTAAAACAATCAACGTCGAAATGGGAGCATTGGAGTGATGTGACATCCACTTTGCGCGCTGGATGCACACATCGCCTGTCACTAGCCACGTTAACGACTTTGACGCATGGCACGTGGCTCAGCAGTCTTGCGCCATGTTTCCCAGCGGCACGAATGCCTTGGTGCTAACGACCCGCCAACAGGACTTTATGGTGCATTTTTTGATCGGGGTTGCCAAATTGGTACTGGAAGGAGTATTTTCATAGTCACGCTACTTATGAATGAATTAAGTAGCGTTTGTTGTGGAGTGCAA
>JADWOT020000002.1:24395647-24446099 GCA_036345935.2 Taenia hydatigena
TTAAACGCTAATGCTTGATGGAGATTTGGTAGCACTCAAACTTACGACTGCATTCCTCCACTTCTGGTGATGTTCCTAAACTTTAATTTGTAATGCTTAGCATTTGGCGCTCAAACAACTCAAAGACCTCTTTGCCGAAAGATTTTGCATCCACACACTGCTCTACAAGTGCTTTTGCCTTTAACCTGCTTGCGTCAAAACTGGGAGACAATTTGTGCTCGTGAGTGCGTGATTACCCCACACTTACCACGTTGTGCATAGTCCACGGACACTGTCAGGTATGTTGCTTGAGAAATCCAAACAAAGTTTTCGTACTCCAACCCAAATCGGGTAGGGAATGTTCCATGGAAAATTCGCAAATTTGTGGTTGCATTTTTCACCATGTCAACTGCAGCATTAAATGTTAACACAGGCTCAGCTAATGCTCACAAAGCTTTAGTAAATAGGAGCATGGTCTTTGAAAGGGTAGTAATTACTTGGAGAGCGAGAGCTAGCTGAAATAGGTCCACAATGCTCTCTTACCAAATACAACAATGAATAATTTAGCTTCTTTTCTTTAAACTCACTGCAATCGGTGGTGGTTTTTGTATGAGTTTAATGCCTCCCCACATACAGCTGTCGCGTTCATTCATGATCAACGAAACCTGCGGCCAGCACGAATGCAGCTTTTGAGATGGTGCAAAACAATTAGGCCTCATGAAACAAAAAAACTAATTGAAGGAGTCGATTTACCGTTGCATTGCTCTCCGCTCCTTGAACAGCAAAATCGACGGTAAAGTACTCCTGTCCCTTGACAAATCGCGAGAAGGGAAACGATGTCTTCAGATCGACCTCGTCTAACAAGTGCACAAACTCCGACATACAGAATTTGAAATACTTATCTTCGGCTAACATAAAGCCTTTATTTGGGTACCTTTTGCAGGTGGTGAAAAGTTACAATGTGACAAAAAATATGTTGCTGAAAAGGGACTCTCAAGAGTCGGATCCTCAAAGATAACAATCCTCGTCTGTTTCGTCACATCCTTCACGGTGATGGTGACATTGTCTAAAATCGACCAATAACTAAGGCATAAATCTACAAACTCTTGCGATTTGTAAACCTGCAAAGAATCTTCAATTTCGCTTTTACGTGTCACTTGTGGGTTTCATGTGACAGCTTAACGGGGTGTCTCCTCGTCAAGGTGGATGCAACGATGTGTTGAATGCACATGGGTTATTCACTAGGTTTTTTGTCGTCCGTGTGTAAAAGAGGCTCTACTTAAATAATTTGCATCCTGTCTGCCATTGTCAAGGCAAAGGCTATTTGTTTAAATGACCAGTTCGCGCCTTAAATTATGTTAATGTGTATATTCATATTTGGACGATAAAGGCAATGCGCAAAGTTTGCATAAATAAGCAAAGTTTGACGTACCTTTACTTCGATGACAAGGACTGCCCCAAACCTCGCCTCTGAAGATGCATTTGTTGTCTTTAATCGGCATTTCTCCCATTGGGTATGGATTATAAACATACGCCACCTAAACACAATGATTGTAAGGGTAGGAGATGGCCATGCTGTGGTTGTTTACATGCATAGCAAGCAATTGAGGCTGCTAGTATGATGCACTTCAAGTATGCAATTCATTCTTTGTAAAACTTATCTCGCATAACCCTTTGTTAGAGAATTCATGCGGAAACTCTCATTAAGCACGTACCAATTCACCACGGAACCGATATGTCGTCACGTCTGATGGTCCTCTCGGCTTTCCAACAACTCGAGAACCCCACAACGTTGGACCTTAGTTGCGTTTAAGGAAAAATTGTGCTTCCTCATCTCTAACCTTATTAACAATGCCTTAGCTAGAAATGAGAACCATAAAATGAAGGGCAAATGAAAGCAGTAAGTGGTGAGGAAATGCAAGTGACGCTGTGAATGCATACCCATGCCATGTGCCACACAGAGGAGAATCACAATCGCTCCTAACATGATCTGCCCTCTATGCTCCAAGCAATGTCTCGTGTGCATTTACATAAGTCCTACGTTGGCTTCGCCTACTTGATTGGAGCCTTTCTCTCTCTTCAGTTGTCGCACCAACGATGTTGCTTTGTGTAAGCCAGAGGTCAGAGCTGTGGATTTGACTAACACTGCACCGTGCAACATCTCATTGCAAGTTGGTAGTGACTTGGCAGACTCTGAGAAATTCACTGGCAAGGGTGAAATATCCGTTGGAATGGATTTGTGTTTGAGATTGCCCTAGAATCAAACGTCTCTCGATACACTTTGGCCATTCCCAGCGAACTTTGACCAATTTTGTATCGAGTTTGCCTTTTTCCTGCATTTTAAACATCAGAGGTGGAAATTTTTTGCCACTGAGCTAGATATTGTAGTAAAACGCGTGAGTTGAGACTATGTGTGATGGTGAAGTCGCGCAGCACTCTCGTATCGTAGGGACTAATTGCCTCCTTCGAATTAACTCAGTTCATTCAACCCCATGTTAAGACAGCAAGTAGTCAACGGGTCGACTTCCTTCTTCCTTACTGACAAACATCAAACACTTTGTGCCACCTTCTAATGACCATTTCGTGAACTGTACTTCCTGGTTTTTTGTATGTAAGAAACAGGTTCCCAATGTTTTAGAAAATGTGATTATGCCATCGAAATGCCTACTACTTAACTTCTCTATTATTGTTTTATTGCTAGCGATCCCGTCCACTTAGACACCATGGCTTCCTAGCCTTGTTCTTATTTTAAACGCACATATAAAAATAGCTTGGTCTTCAAGGAAGTTTATTGTGGTGCAGTGGCAGCGTTGAACGAAGTAGAGCCTGTGTCATTGCACCAACTCTCTAAGGAATCGTGTAGTAACATAAATAATACTGGCACACAGTCCCGCGCATCCATGTTAGTGACTTCATTCATTTAAGAAAATTTACTTGAGCTTAACTGACCTCTAAACCGCTGCGTGGGTAGATGGCCTAGACGGGTTACAACTACACAAATTCTGAGCCAAAGCTGCAAGGTCTAACGCTCAGTTAGACGCTCATCGCAATCCACCAGTCACGTAGTCGAGGTGATTCACCCACTCTCTTCAGTGGGCGTTGTGCAAATACGTAGACGACATCTGGTTGCATCAATGATGGTCATAATGTACAACGAGAAAATTACTATGGGAGATAAGTGATTCTCAAAGGTAATTTTTTTATGGAGAGTAATAAGTGGATTCTCGGGATGTGCATTGCCTACTGCACCCAAAACCACACCTAGCGATTCAAGCAACCTTCCTAAGCAATGAAACCCTCTTTATTTCCACAGCATTATCTTAATTTTTCATGCCATTTCAACATTCTTGTCCAACATAACACTGCATTGTGCCCGCTGTGAGTGCTAGGAAGGGTGTCATTTCGCAAGTCGTATACCACCACCTCATTCGCCATTCTCTCACCTCTACTTTCGTTCAACTGAGATTAACCATTAGGCGCATCGGTAGTTCATAGGTGTTGTAGGCAGCCATGCGATGAGCCTCGTCTTCACAAACAACACGCTTCTTTACCACAAACAAAGTGACTTGTCAAGAGGGTGATTTGCTGCTCTTAGTCGACTTGCGATGAGCAATGCTGGCATCAACACCAGTCAAGTACATGCCTTACAAAGCTCTATCTGTCTAGGAGGCCAACATGACTTTGTCGTTCTTTTGCAATGGTGCTGTTAGGACATGTCCCAAGTTCACTAACTCAATGCGAGGGTTATTCGTCACGACACGCCTTACCTCTACACCGACGGTGTGATTCAGCGTGTTCTTTGTGTTGCTACGATGACACGAGCTCTACAAGCCGCTGGACTGCAACGATTTTCCTTGAAATCCAAGATGCGAACGTGAAATGAGAATAGAGGTTAGTGTGTGGGCGTGTCTGAACGGGTGAGGCCGTTATCAACACAATGATGGAATAACTGACGATTGTGCTGATGAGCATTTTAGACACAATACACCTTACATCCTCTACAATGTTAAAAAATGTTTTACACAGTCAGTGTTAAGCTGTAAGCTAATACCTCACTATCAGTGCTTGCTTTTACGGCGCCTGAATGAGGTTAAAGTCCGCGTCAATCAGTTACAGCCCCAATTTCACTTCAAGTAGGAGGATGGTGTTGCCAAAACCCGAACGGACATTGGAAATGTAAACAGTGTCAGGCATGGCTCCTCTACTATGCCTTACCTATTGATCCACCAAACTGCGATGGTATTTTGCCCTTCAGAAAGTGAATGTAGTTCCTAACCGTACACCATGAGCAGGACCACATATGACGTCTGCAAATTTTAGCATTTCATTCACTTAGAAGAAGTTATTTGCAAATTCAATTTGCCAGTACCGTTTTGATAAATCTTTATTGCTATAGATGTGTTCTTCATGTTGCTGCACGTTTCCTTTTGGTGGGGAGTTTACTGGCACAAGATCTTCCTCATTCAACACGCCATTGTAAGAAGAAGCTTAGTGTGCCATGAAGTTTTGTCAGGCAAAGTTGTTATTCACAAAATAATAAAATAGCTGCAAACTGTGCTAAGGGCGTCTCAGATGCTATAATTTTACATGCTCTGAGCCAGTGCAAACACCGAACCGGTAAAATAACTACAAGCCAGTGGCACAAAGTGATCTGCGTCTGTCTGTAAGCAAGGAGAAGAAGTGATGCCACCGACCAATTGCCACCAAAGCATGAAAGCATGAGAATTAGCATCCTAGGCCATGCATTACTTCAGTCTCTGGTCTTAATGCACAAAGCTCCGAATACTAACCCTTGAAATGAAGGAGAACGGAAATGCTTGATGCAATGCTAGCCAAAGTTGGCTGGAAGTAATTTTTTACTTCGTCAGTGCATTTATTGATGTATATGCTTCGATAATCTAATTCTTCATCCTGTCGCAATCCAGTAATGCGCGAACACTACAAAGCAACATAGTTGGCTTGGCAGCTGAAGCATGAGAATTACCCCAATCACATTCGTGCCATCAAGATAGGCCGATTATAAATACACATCAGACATTTCTTCAGGACTAGGGAGAGGTCATGTTGGGGGCGACCGCTATCTTGTCTGTGCAGCATACTGCATGGGTATGTATTTACGGCATCACTTTCATTTCTTTATCATTTGTTATTTTTATTCGCTGCTCATTGTATGTTTCTCATGTCAAGCCAGTGCATTATGAAAGAGGAAAGTGGGTAAAACACGTGTTATTCCTTGAAGGTGACCCAAGCCTTGCTCTATGGGGACCTCGAGTTGTGGGGAGGCCAACAGGATGATCTGACTCAATGAACTATCAGTTCCATGAAGACTTGGTGGGTGTACTAATTCGGTTATGTGTGCATGAAGCTCCTAAATGAATGAAGTATGTGTCTCTGAATGCATCCTTCAAGTATTATCAAGTATTTTTGTTTGATGTGAGCAATTACGGCACATTCATCGCCAATCCTTGCAATCGTTGGGTATTTTAGGTGGTGCGGATTTCTACTTTAACATCGAAGGATCTAATGTCGTTTAATGATGGCAAGTGCATATTCAAAGGCGAAGTTTAAGACAGTCCATGCTACAAAGACAAAAGCATATCGAATTTCATCTTCTCACGTACACTTCACACGTTGATAGTTCATTTGAAGAGGCAAAATACTTAGTTGGTAACGTCACTTTTGCTTCAGCAATGTGAAATATAATGCGGAATATTCAATAGGTTATTCAAGTACAAACAGAAGTAGTTCATTACATCAGAGGTAAAAATGGAGTAAAGGAAGTCGCGTATTCTAAATAAATTGTTTTATCCACTCCAATGAAGAGACGATGAGCTAAGTTGTCAGTTGTGGCAGCGAGCATGCAAGATGTGATGCCACCCAAATGGTCCCTAGTGAATCCATACGCAATCCAAAATGCCAAGTTAGAATGCAGTGGAAGCACGTTTACAGCAGACAAACCACAAAATTGCATCTATTTTATAACGGATTTATTTGTCTGTTTTAGACAACGTCACCACCACCATGAGTCATGTGACTAGGGCAGCAAAGCATTGGCCTTTTAGAGGGCATCAACTCCCCTGTCTCGACAACACTGTTTGTACCAAATTGCAACTTCTCATCGCCTCGAATAAGTATCTAAGTGACCGGCCTTAATTAATTTAAAAAAAAAACATTTCGCATATCTTACGCTGTAACTTGTTTACTGGCAGACAAGGTCGACTAGAGGGCATCGTTTCCGCTCTCACGATTAGTCAAAGAGAAAATATTGACCTCTAATGTCGATTTTTTAGTTCAAGGCGCTGGCAGTGATAAGACGGTAAGTCACTCTCGCCAATTACTTACTTGCCTAATTATCTAGGACCATTTTAAGAAGTTGATATTTGATAGCACACATCTTTAAAATTCTCATTACGCAGACGGTATTTCGCATAAACGAGCCCGTCCTCTGCATCTGGAAAGGAGTCCAACTCAAGCATAGCTACGGCAACGTTTGTGGTGAGTTCAAAGCATTTAAAGCATTCAAAGTGTTTCATTTCTCTGTGTGTTTGATAGGGAAGTTTAAGAGCCATCAAGTCGGCTTCCGACAATTTTGTACTTGAATTGGGAAAAAATGCAGCAACAAATTTGCGAGTTTTTCATGGATACTTTACCACACGATCTGAAGCGGACTATGACAACTTTGTTTGACTGTCTGGAACATCATTCTTGTCAGTGTCGGTGGATTATACACAAAGCGGTGAGTGGCATCATTAAACGTCAGCAATTGTGCAAAGCATTCGACAATAAATCATAATTTGTGCTGAAGTTGGACAAAACTCTCCTGTTGAGTGTGGACGCACGATCCTTGGATAGAGATCTGGCAAACTGTGGCTGTACAATGCTGCCTTTAGGAACTTCACTGGAAGTGACATTTTCCTTGCTCCATTAGTAGGCACAACATCTCCGGGTAGGCGGACGTTCAACCCACTTTAATGACTTCAGCAAGCAATGTAAGACTGTGTGCACAAGTTTTGGGGAAGCAGTCACCGTGGTGTCAAATCCAGATGTTGTTTAAAGTAAAATACTCTCCTGTAACAAGCTAGTCAAATGTTTATATTTTGGGCAAACTAAATTTTGATGCTTTAGTGAAGGCTAAAACCAACTACTGATGTTGTCACTTTGTCCTCTCGTCATCAAACAGGACCTGCGCTGGCCCCCACCGACGCTGGTAAGATACGAACTAGCACAGTCAACTCCCGGATTTAACAAACCGTCCCTACTTATCTGATCCTTCATTGACTCGTTTGTTTGGAATACGCCTCTTCAGAGCGGGCATCTCGAGTGAAGGCGAAAAGCCGCATTGAAATTGGCAGAATTTGCATTCGATTCGCAGCGAGTTACTGAACGAGCATCATTGACAATGCAGTCGGTGTTTGTTGTGTTTAGGCGCCTAGCTTTGCATTTCAGTGGTGTTCCCTTCGCTGCTGATGGCAGTATTGTTGATGAGACAATGATGTGTATGGAGGACTGCAATATTATTCGCAAGACTGCATGAAATGGCACTTTTCCTGCTTTCCCCTCGAATTTCTCCCCCTTTCCCTACTAAGGTCGAGTCCGTGTTTTATTATTTCTAACGCAAATCCGCCCTTTCTGCTTTATATTAGCCAAAAAACGCAATTTCATTCCCTCATTGCTTTCTGTAACTGAGGGCCGCCATGACTGTGAAAGAAATCACCACATGTGGATGATAAGACGACAAGTACACAACCACCTTGTTACCAGAGCGGGACCACGTATTACACTCCATTCTGTCCACAACCTCAACACATGCTGAGTGCATATTCACGGCAATCAGATGTGAATAAGTTTTAATTGTCTTAAATAAAAAAATAAGTATATGTTGGGCATAATTAGTCCTCATTTAAACAATGTCAAGCAACAATGGCGATTCATTATTGGCACGAACGCAGTTGAGAAAAGCTGCCAGCCTTAGCGAAATCAAAATGCACGAAGAATTAAGGCGCCTTTGCTGGTTTTAACAGTAACAATAATTCAGCATTACCAATAGTAGCAGCAATGATAATAACGGAAGTACTTGTATTACTGCAAGGCGCAGCAGCAGCAGTAGCATTGGCGGTAGAGGGGAGAGGAGGGCAGGGCGGCCGAGGGGAACAAATTTAAGTGTGGTTTTGTGCACAGACGGGAGGGTACTTTCAACCATCTCTTCCAAACATCCTGTGTCTTCGATAACACCGGGCAGAGCATGGGCCGGTAGGTGGGTGGGTGGATGAGTCGCTAAACAGCGCTCTAAGACTGCCCATTGAGGCCATGAATCGTTAATGGAGGATGACCGGCATTACCGCCACCACCATCACCGATGACACCGCCGATACGGGCGGAAAATTGGTCCGAGCATTCATCCCAATGTGTCCGCGGGGCCACTCCATGACACATTATTGCCGCTTGGCTCGCTGCAAGTGCAAGAGGTCATTCCCATAAATTCCAAAACATTACTATTTTCTCATTCACTTTCGCATCATTCCAACACCAAAAAGAGAGGATAATTACACGCAAATGTACGCCCTCACTACTGCCTTCGGTAAGTCAGCATAAACGAGTGCTAAGTATTATTTTATTATTAAAATTTCCATCTCACTACCTTCGCGTAATTTTGGCCACTCGCATGGACACAATTTCACATTTCTGCTATTAAATTTGTTTTCTTCACTGCTCAGTCACAGCCTTCTCGAATGCACCGCATCAGTCGCTGAAACAGTCTTCACCAACAACTATGAAATACGCAAATTTCAAACCATCGTCCCTTATTACTGGGAAGGACCGGTTCAATCGCTCCGTACAGTACCAAATCGCCGCACTTCCTGATCCAACGACTTCTTGAAGTGAAGGTGACAGTCCACCAAAAGTGCTTACCGATCCGCCTTTTTCTAATGCCACGTTAGGGGTTCGCATTAGTGAGAAGTCAGCGTTCTCTCCGTGATTACAGTTGGTAAGAATAAAATTTACACCTTTAAATGCGTTTAAACCTTTCCACCGATTGGTTCAACCGCAAATACCGGCTACTGCTAGTACTTTAAGGCTACAAAATACTTCATTTGCAATTTCCTTCAAGATTTTCTACCTTTTCAAGATACAAGAAACCTGACAGCTGTAAAAACAACACCTTACCAGCCGTGTTTTTTGAAAGAAACCCACGTTTTAAGCAAGCATTGATATAACCTGCTACAAGCACATCACCGTTGTTTTGGTTTTGTTTACTTGTAAAAGTCAAAACAGTACTTGCATTTCAATGATCAAGTCAACTGCATAGAGGCTTTAAATAAATCCAAGAAAGGCAGACAACTCGATATGGGTAATTCACTTATACACCTAGACAAAACACATTATCCTCAGCGGGTCTGTAAAAACTTTAAGCTCTTGTGCATCCACAAGATGGGCAGGCGCCATTAATAACAACTAATGAATGTAAGGGGCTTACGAGACTGTTGTTGCGATAGGAATCGTTGGATGAATGAACGTGCTTGTCATCGACGACGTCCTCACATACGCAGCAGCAGTCGCGCCAGCGGCATCGGCGAAAGCAGAGCGTCGAAAGGTTGAGTCGCCACTCAAGTCGGTGTAGCCGCATCCGACTACCGATGTGCCGCCGCCGAGCACTCAACAAATCTCCGTCCTCCACGTAATTCAGGAGCCATTGTGCATGGAATGCTAAATAGTTGTAAGATGTAAATGCATTCTTGCCCTCTTTCTAATAGCAAAGCGTACATCGACAGAGGCACCCAGCCTCAAGGTCGACACGAGAGACCACCACAAGTTCACCCAGGCAGTAAACCACAGCCACTCCCCCTTCACCTACTTGGCATACATCCCTCGCCAATAAGTAACCAGTCGGGCAGAGGGTGAAAGCCACGCCAAATTCCCTCCCCAAACGCCACCCAGCCCCCCTGCTTCCTCCCCTTCACTTCCACCAACTCACTCCTTTTCAATTCATTCTCATTCGCAAGGCTAAGCCGCAGTAGTAGTGGGAGCACCAAGACATTCCCCAACAATTCGCGTCCAACACACAGCAGTGGAGACCTACCCATTTACTTCCTAGGGGATGCACCACTACTCATCACCTATACAGTCAGCAACAAATAAACTGCCACCTCCCCACAGCAAGAACATTTTCGTACCTGCGGAAGCAAAATATACGACAGCTGCCACCAGTAGACCCTGGTCCATAGCACTTCCATTCCTCGTCGTAAGAGAACGTCTTCTTCACTCTCACACACCCACAGCAGAGCTTCCCTAGCCTTTACTCTCTCCGCCACTCATCCACCCACCCGATCACCCATGCCCGGTGAAGACAGAGATGGAGACATACTAGCAGTAGTAGTCCGTGTCTTCCATGCCTTCCGACATCCGCATCGCACAGCCAAGGCGGAGACGCTGCCGCCGCCGCGAATGACCCCGACATCTCGCATTGCCTACCGTTCCGCACATCAAATGTTACTTCACAACCACCACCACCAGAGTAAATTTGTAGCATCTGAAAAGGAAAAGAACCAAGCAATGGAAAGGCTGATTTGCGAGGATCCAGTGCGCTGCAAAGCTAACACCCAAAAGCAAAACCACTGATAGGAAAAGAAGAAAACGCCTTAACAAGAGAGCATTTAAGACTGCTACAAAGCAGAGTCTGCGTAGTGATGTCAAAGCTTCCCACTAGCCACTCCGCCTTCCTCCACTCCTGCCACTGCTGCATCTACCTAACTCAGAGACACCAACTCATGCCGACAAAGCTGAGGAACCTACGACTAAGCCACCACTGAGACCCTCTACACAACATTTTTAGCAGCAAGGATCACATCAACACAACAAATGACCCTGGTCCCGCCCCCAGTCCTCCGCCATCCATATGTGCTGCTCCAACAACACGCACCTTTCACCACACATCCAATGTGAGGTAAAAAACTTACGGGTAAACGCGAAAAGCACCGTTCCACACAACGTAAGACTACACATCGATTCTATTGTTGCACCCAAAAAAAGGCACCAACAATTCAATAAGCGGAATCCAATCTTACCTGAGAAATGCGTAAAGTGACAGCAAAGCGAGATTCGCACTCATTGCTGCTGCTGCTGCGGCTTCTTCTTCAAAGTCTATTCTGGAATGAAAACGGACAAAAATGATGAGTAGTTGCCACGTACCTAGCAACGTTAAAACTCCTCCCAACAAAATCCGCCGCCATTAGAAAGCAAACCAATTATAAATTGCCAAAATAATCCTAATTTTCCACCTAAAGTGTCGTACAGCAAGAAGTGTACGTGAGGGAGCACCGCAGTTGGGAAATAAAACTCCCTGAGGGTCACATTATGAGGCTTTTGCGTTCACCTTACGAAAGCTACAAGTCCCTCCATCAATTTGGATCGCATTAATCAAAACTCATTCTTAGTAAAATAACAGTCAAAACAATCTTACTTAATCGCAAGAAGCAATTTGCGGCAAAAAAATCAACGCGATTAGGCAGTGTAAATAAAAAAACAAAAAGTCCTCCCAGCAACTGCAGCTACTTCAAAAACGGTTAGTCTTACATATGAACCGATAAAAAAGCGAAAACATATATGCATACGTATACACACAATAGGTGTTTAGTCACAAGAGAGCACCAAGCAGGTAATTGCCAGGCACTTGGTAGGGTTATAACTCCTCTCCACAAAATCACCCTCATTAATCACATTCCTCACAAACTACCAAAACACTCCTAATTTGTCGCTATACAGCAAAAAGTGCACGTAAGGAGACCTTGCGTTTGAAAAGAAACTGGCTTAATAGTCACATTAAGAGGCCTTTACATTTACTTCAGCAAGCATGTGTCAAAGAAGCAAATCGACGTTCAAAAACTAATAACGGCTAGCCAACCAAAGATATTGAATACTTACTAGATTTTCAACTCTTGACAGAGGATAAAGGACCATTAATACGAAGCAACGATCTCCAAAAATGGACAGCACTTATACGAGCCGCACACACACCTAACCAATCACTTTAAAGTATGTTCAGTAAAACAAACAAGCTTTTGTTTTATATGTTTTTTGACGAGTCAGTATTTATTATTATTACAAACAGTTTTACAAATGCGTAGGATTGTAGCAGCAAATTTATGGATAAGACGGCTTACAAAAATGTACAAATGAGGAAACTGACAACAAATACTGATAATGTATAAATGCATTTTCTTAATGTTGTAAAGTTTGTTAGCAAAAAGTGTAAATAATCCAGTAAGATGTTTTTTTAATCTCTTCTTTCTTCACCCCTACTATTTTTGGAAGACCTAATACGCTTTGACATTCAAAAGAAGTAGCATAGTAAACGTGATGCCCTGAAGAAAAAAAACCAACAGTGAGCATAGGTAACGGGAAATTATTCGCGCCATATCCAACATTAACGGTGCACACCGAATTCATTCACACTAAGGGGATACAACTTCACATTAAGCACCAGTGACCTTAAATCCCTAACAAAAACCCACGTTCTCAAACCATATCAAGACCCAAGAACCACGAGAGCAATCGACACAACACTCACACTGCCGCCATTCGGTGAGCTAAGGCGATCTCGATGACCTTAGAGATAACGGATTGAAAAAAAAGAAAAGGAAAACATATTTTATCAAAAACAAAAATACATGTAATACTTTGTTTGAACCTCCGGTTTCGGTCACGGTCAGGGTCACAGAGGTGGCTATATTGCCCTAGCTGCGTAGGCTAACTTCCGAGCCATGCCAGCAGCTTATTTCTCTTTGTCCGTTGAATATATATATATATTTTACTCGAGGATTCTGCCTTCTTTTGCCTTCAAAGGAGCCTCGGGATGCTACAATATAGATAAACAATATTACTAAAATATTAAAAATATGTAAGGTGAAAGATACGCAACAAATTAATTGCATTTTACTCTTCTAAAAGGTTTCTAAAGGAATATCAAAGTGAATAAACGAACCGGAAGACGCTTCGATGGGAAAAAGTGTAGGCAAAATATACACACTTGTGCACGCATATATGTATCAAGAAAATAAACAAAAGATCCTTGTGCAGTGATCTATATCATATCCAAGCGCGAATTACAAAGTAGTAGCACCCAAACAGGGGCTCAATTGATTTTGTAAATAGATTACAAAAGGCGGATTCCTAGACAAAACCTCAGGTCCCATCAAGGTGGAAAGCAAAAATAGACCGCGGAAATGACGTCAGATGGCTTTGAACCTCAGTGATGTCGATGATTTCGCAGTAGAAGTATGCCTCGTGGCATTAAAAGGGGGGATTCAATGTCTAGACCATGGAAATGAAGTCAGATGACCTTGACCCTGAGTGAAGCATTATCTGCTGAGGATGGAGGTATTATCTGACACTTCTGAATGCACTATGCACTTTGCAGACATGGCTGAAATGCATTTCGTTGGTCTTTGCTGCGTTTTTTTGTATACTAATGGGTTCAGTGTAGGGTGACAACACTACCATATTGCTCGTGTTGGTGGAATATGTGTAGAGGGTATGGAAGCCTTGGCGATTTGACTATTCGTGGACTTGAGTGCCACGATGTTCTGTTGACATTAGCATTGCGAAACGCGTTCTGCACCACTTTAGGAACTGCAATTTGTAGCGGTCTTGGGATCGTTCTTTCCCAGCATTTCCTTTCTAATTTGCTTTTGTATTTCTTACATATGTGATGAGTTTGACATCGAATGCGTTTGCTTCTGCACTTTTACTTGTTGTCCTTGTCTGATTCTACACAGTTAGTGTGGTAGTGAAACAGACCCTGGTGAGTCTGTGGAGTGGTAGACAGTGCGAGATTATCAAGTCACCCGTGGAAACATTCATTAATTGGTCCTGCAATGTGGACCTCGGCACGTACGATAGCGATGTGGTTGACGGCGTGGCGGTGTGGTGGGTGTCACTGTTGTGGCACAGGCATGAGGTGATGGTAAGGGCGCTTGCTGAGCAGACGAATTGAGTGCGATAATGGAGGTGAACCGATAGGCAAGCTTATTACCTTGGTGGAAAAGGATGGTGAATTGCGGTTGTGATTGCGTTGACGTTGAAATATAAAATGATGAGGAGTGCCTCAAAGCCAGGTCTAGTCTAGGTCCTTTCCGTGATATCAGGTTTGTTCAGTTTTTCAGTTGAATATGTGTTTCTCATCACACTGTTTGCTTGTTTTCTTTAATGAAACCTGTTCGTTAATAGTGGCGTGCACGTTTGTGTGCATTAGAGTGTAGTGACTTTGGGTTTTCTTAGTGGATGCGATTTGCGGAGGGGAATTGGACAAGCTTTCGTTGTCCAAGAATAGCACCTTCGCATTCTTTCGTCATGCTGAGTAGTTGTGGAAGGGCTTGATTTAAGTTGCCCTGGTGGTTTGTTGGATGGTGAGTTATTTGGTTGGGGACGACCAAGGCTGATGAGGTTCGTTTTATTACAAATATGAGGAGGACGCACCAAACTCGTGGCTTTACTTTGAGCTAAAGAAGTTGTGGGCTCGAAGTACGGGAAGAATAGACTTTTTACGTGAAGCGTAATGCGATTAGCGTAAGGCAATGGTGAGCAGCAATGGGCGTTGAGTTTGTCCTCAAAATTTGCCCTTTGCCTACGGGACTTGTGAACACAGTCTTCGTGTGTTTAGATATTTAGCGAATCATGGGTGTTGAATGTTGGTGTTAATGAGCAAACCTAGTGACGAACTCTCGCTTTGCTCTGGTGACCGTCTACGACGCTGGCTAGGGTCGCTTATCGATGTCATGGCGGGCTTATCAGGCTGCCATCGGTTGGCTTGCATTTGCTGTGGACGGTGGCAGTGGCAAATGGTAATGGAGTGACTCAGTGTGCAAGTGTGACATACATGTGGGAGAAACTGAGAATGCTCAATTACTGCAAGCCTCACTTTGCTTCCATACATTTATACAGCCAAGCAGCATTTCTTTCTATTAAGCTGTGCGATTTGTACGTGACTAGGTGTTACAGTGGGTGCGATTAATGTGTAGAGTAGACATTGCACAATGACTTCATAACCAATTGCTTGTGTTCACTTTGAATCTTGCCATTTTGGGATTTGTTTGTGAGTATGCGTTATTAAACAGCGATGTGGTAGTTAACGATGCTGAGTGTATTGTCGCCACATAAGGCAAGAGGTTGGGCTTGTCGCTTAAGGCTTGCGATGTGACAGTAGATTTCAGACTAGTGGTCATGGCAAGGCTTGATTGTTGTGTCACTATGGTGGTCTTGGGAGCCCAACGTCATTGACGGAAGTTATACTTTTTATTTGCTTTTAGGCCAGTACTTCGTGCAGCAGCCACGAAGACGCGTGATGGTGGGCACATTTGGCCCGTGTCCTACAGAATGCACTTTCATCATGGGGAATGAGGTGGAGGAGGGGAAGACAGCAGATGCGGCACAATCATGAGGGGCAGCATTGAGGATGACGTGGGAATGAGGAGACGAGGACTGTGTAATGTGTTGTTCGTTTGCTTGCATACTTACTGGTTAGATGCCCCACAGTTGTGTCTGCGCCGAGTCATCGGAATGTGGAATGAACATGTATTTCGCCCAAGTATGGTGTCGTTTGTGGCCTGGGAGCGAGAGGTAGTGGGAGCAAATCGGTATCTGGGGCTTAAAGGTCACATTACCTGCCCTTGATTAGGGCTTTTGGAAGGTTGGTCAGTGGGCCTGTCAGCTGCTCAACGGTTTGGGCAATAGCTGATGAAAACCCAACATTTCTGAGGTGCATGAACAAGCGGGTGTGTGCTACTGACGATTAGGGTGACTGGATTTGTGTTCCTCGTACAGTCTCTTTCTCTGGCGCATCGTTTGAAATGGGTAGTCGACCCTGCTCTCCCTCCCTCCCTCTTCCTGCTAGTGAGCACTGCCCATTGGTGATATGTGATTGACGGAAAAGGAAGAAGGAAGAAAGAAGCGTGTTTTTCGAACCACTCTCGCCTAGTACTGAGGACTACCTAGTAGTCAAGCCTCCACCTATTGCAAATGTGCCAATGCGACTAACCGGATGAGGTGGTCAGTCTGACTAGTAACTAGTTGATTCCTCCTCCAAATCTAGTGGCTGTCAGCAGACATGGAACTAGGTGGGAGTGTGGCTACTTTCCACTTTTATTCACACACCAACATCAACAAAGCAGATACCCATGTCTTAAAGCATCGTTGTCTGCTGTTGAGTAACTAATTGGCAGCCCATAAATGCTTCCAACTAAATGTACAAATGCCATTTCTTGCTAGAAGAAGAATGAGTAGGTTTTTCAGATTCTCCACGCTCCTCTAAGAGCCAACTAACAGTGACTGTTGATGACCGCAGCGCAACCGCATGCAACGCATGCACAAACACAATACGAAACAACCTCTGCAGGACCTTCACAACCCATCACATGCAGCTTCTACCCACGCTTAACACAGACAAATCACCCAACCAGTCAGTCTCCTCCCAGCAAATGACAAGGAAAACGCAGATGTCCTCCACCACCTTTATCATTTTAAACGGAAGCAATCCTATTGCTAGGGTGCACGCCTCATGCACATACAGTGCAGAAAACGCCTTCGCAACAACATTCGACGTGTGCTGCGTTCTCTTTCTTCTTGTCGTTGTCGCTGTTGACGTTAGTGCTGTTGCTGGTATCGTTTCAGGTTGACTGATCTGTAAATGGAATGCATTTGTACATGTTTAATTGAAATAGTAGATGATGCCTTCCAACGCCATGATCACATCGTCCAAACCTTCGGACATTAGAAAGAGGGACGGCCCTCACCACCATATCCCGACGTCGTGCTTGCTACGCTAATAACCTCCAACTTCTAATGGCGCTGTAGTAGTTGCGACAAGACCGCAGACAGTTGAGTCGTCAGCTGCTTCAAGCGAGACGATCATGCTTGTTGGCCAAATGCAAATATCTCACCTTTGACATCACTCAACTCACTTAGGGATGCCTCGTTTTTCATAAAATTGTCCTTTGTGTCCTTGGTGCTCACACACTTTCAATGTGCGTGTTAGTTGTTTGGCGACAGTTGGCCTTTGCCCTCTGCCTGTTCTCACCCCTCTTCATCGTGAGTAATGAATGCATGGTGGTGGTGACACTGTCACAGTTGCTGGAATGTCCATGTGGGCAGAAGATGGCGCGCTTATTGGACACTTGGCATTCTCACTGGTGGCTATTTGAGGGGCTGATTGTTTGCTTAGATGGAACCACTTGAGACGGTTATTTATTTGGGCACGATTTTGATGTTCAAGTAAGCGGAATTAGGTGTCAGTGTGTCCTTCATGTTCTACCTCTTGGCATTGTTGTGTCACCCGTCATCCTGCACATCGTCATGAAATGAATAGATGTGTCAGACCCAAACAGCTTGCAATCATTCATCAAGGAGACTTTGAACTACGCCAGGACAAACACGCCTTCAGTGAGAACTAGCGTGTGCGTCATTTCCACGATGGGGAGTGAGAGGAATATTGCCTGCCCTTTGAGCGAATGCTGAGTAAAACCGAAAAGCGGCATTTCAGCAGGACGTCAAATTGTCGTTAAGTATTGTTAGATAAGTTGTGCAATTTTCGCAGGGAAAGTTCCCGTAGTCTAATTTTATTGTAAAGGTCCTCATCATTTGCAGCCCTTGTATGATGCCCTTTTTGTGAATGCGTGCGGTCCGTATCCTCTGGGAAGGGATGGTGAAATCGAAGCGTTCACTGGGGACGGATTGGATGGTCGGTGGGTGGGTGGCTTTGACCGCTGCTACGATATTTAAGCGCTAAGTGAGGTAACTTCGGTAAGGCGACCTCTTACTGATGGCGTAGAGGGTAGGAGATTTGCTCACGAATTTATTCCTCTTTCAGTTGCTCCAGGTGTGTTAGCTTCAATTGTCCGTGAGGAGGAATGTGGCAGGGCTCGCACAGTCACATCTCCATCACCGCACACGTCACATTGCTAGCTATTACGCTTAAATTGCAAGGTGAGGTGTCGATACCACTGATTTGGTGCTAAGCAGTCATCGCTTGACAACAGTGGCATTTGAGTTGGCATTATTAGCAGGGGTGGTTTTAGCAAAGACCAATTACGAAGCTGAAAGGAGGAACCTATCTGACACTGGCGATTAACTAATAATCAGCAAAGGGACATTTATCAGTTAAAAACATGCTGATAGTGATTGCAGGTGGTGGTCTATGAAAGTGGAGTCGCCATTTTACGTGCTTCTGCTTTTGAACTGCACTGCGCCTGCACTTTGTCTGGCTGCTCCGTCGTAGTTGATGGCAAATGCATTTGCAGATCCTGGCTGTAGCTGATCTAATCAATCAATTTGATACTCATTTATTCAAGCAATGTTAGAAGTTTTGCTGCTGCTGCTGCTTGCCTTGTTCTTGCCTTCGATTCCCACGACCGTTTTCGTTAACAGCCTCTACGCGAAGGCTTGCTCAAGCCACCACTGGATGGGTGGTGGCCTGTGCTCTTCTCGGCAGATGCCTCGTCGCTGATTCATCCGCCTTCGGTGGTTGGTCGATGGTTCTGGATCAATACAATCGATAAGACTAGCTGCTGTGTATTGGTTGTCTGCCTATTCAATCGGTCTGTCCATCCACTTATCCATTCGATCCACGACGAGTTGGGCTGAGAGCAATCTCACAAAACTAGATGAGTGGGAAAAGATTTCAGCAAAATGATTTTTGCATTCACTCAGGAAATCGTTGCGTGGAACTGGCAATTGTTGTAAAAACATGCCCATTTTCACAGCGTATCGTTGAATGCGATATTAGTGCAGCTCGGTGTACGAGTGTTCTAACTCATCTTCGATGCTTTGTTGCGAAGCGACTCGTACTCATTTACCTTATTGCGCAGGAGAGCCAGGCCATTTCGAAGACCGATGCTACTATTCATAGGTCCACTCCATCCATGTCCGTTTCATATCCGCACAGGCAATTGGTTGATATCGTAAGTGAATATAGCTGAGACGGACATCGTAAAACTTAATGCTAGATTTGCGCAATAGGCAAATCTTGCATTTGTTTAACTAAGTTTGCCTAATAGATCGTAATTGTAAGGCATAGCATTGACAATTTTGAGTTACGATAAGTAGGAGAACACTTCACCAGAAGAGCGGAACTGCAAGAAAGGTGAGTTGGTTTATTGATGATTTTGCCCTTTCGATTCGCCATCATTTATGCATCATTCCACCCATCCATCCGCTTCCCTTGGCCTAAATTCTTCGTCTCTTGCTCTTTTCCCTTACCCAGATTGAGGTGAGCACTGTGGTGGAGTAGGAAAGTACCTAAATGCCCAAGAGGCAACCAGCTCAAAGGAAAGCATGGGGAAAAGTGAGCGAGGATCAGCATTCTCGATAGGGTGGCACATTTCAATCGAAGCACATTAGTACTGTCCCCTTTGCATGCACAATAATGCAGAAAAGTGGCTTAAGGCGGAAAAGCACAAAGGCAGATGATATTTGACCTTGCGAAAGCACCAACAAAGAATGATGTGCAGAGGCCACACCAGTCAGCGGCATTAGGAGTCAGTAACCACACGACATGCGCAACTAATCGATTTATACGTGTCAGATTGAAAGAGGTCAATCATCACACAGACAACCTTTGGACATGTTCAGCTGCTCGTTAATTCATCTGCTTCTACTCATTTTGCTTCACTACATCGTTTCTGCCATTCAGTTCGTCAGTGCCTTCGTCTTAATTCGTTTTCTACTCGCCTCTGGTCTTCTCTTTGTTCTCCACCTCCGTCGTCTCCATCCTCGTCTACTCGTCAGTTTCAATATTCCAACCCGCCGTACTTGAGACGTCAAAGGACCGGACCAGATAGATGTAATAAAAATTAGGGGTAAGTTGTGCTACCAACGCCTCCTCCTCCTCCTTCCTTGTGTCACCCTCCTTTTCTTCTCCCATGCTTCACTTATGTGCATGTCGCTATTATTACATCTGATATCCCATGTGATACGGTTAGAAAAAGGAAGTTGTGTTTGGTCTCTTCAAGCATTCTGTTGAAAAGAAATCCACATTCCCTCCACTAAGCTGAACGCTTCACATTTAACTCAGTCAAGTGGCTACGTGAGCGGGTAAATGCATCATCGATGCATCAATGAAAATAGGGGAGAAAGAGAGGGAACAGAGAAGGCTACACTAAAGCACCGTGCAGAGTCATCCAACGGTGTCCACTTCTAGCCAACATTTTCTCTCACGCTCCCTGCTTCGCCTCTACCGCAATAATTTCTTTGTCTCTTTTAGCTGAACATGCAGGTCACTTCACGTCCACGGAAGAACCGCATGCGCCTCTGATGTCGTTCGTGATGCGAGGCAAGGACTCGTCCAAGCACGATATTACGAATTCACACCAGAGGCATCCATATTTTAGCTGCATAAAATTCTTTAGGGGTATGTGGTTGATTCCGTTAGTTAAATGCATACCTTTCACTGTGTTCACTTTGCTGCACTTGCTTATAACGGCTCTTGCATGCGCTGACAATCAATAAATAAACAGCGGCAGCAGTAGCAGCAGACCTAGTGGAGTGCAGCACAGTTCCCCATATCCATGTTGCACTGTGGAAGCACTGTGGCACGGTACTCATGACTAGGCCTAACTAGATCACACTAGGTTGCACTGCAATATAGCAGGCTAAATTAGCCACCTAGGCTAGATTGCGACAGACTTATAGGAAGTGGGAAGAAAGACGCGGGCTGGCACTGCCTCATCTTCAGAGACGCCTTCGTACGATACCAGTTAAGCCAACTCCAACAGCCTCATTTGGCCGCCTAATCGACCCGACACAACTTCATGCGATGTGGAGTGAGTCTTTCCCTTACTTTCACTTAGATATTAGGGACCACAGTGCACACCCAGCAACTAGGTCTGATGGCGTTCTCGGAATGCGGGGATGGGAGTCCACCTCTCTCCGCCTTCTTTTCCACGCCCAACTTCAACTCGTCTTTGGTGAGTGTCACCTTTATCCTCCACCAGACTCCATATGCTCACAAGTGTTCGTCTTGCATTATATCCTACCGTGTGTGCTCCATGCACTCAAGTCACTAGAGGAAGAGGAGTGGTAGTCGCCTGCATTGTATTTCCTTACCTCCAGCCTTCCACTTTAACGCTACGGGAACGTCTTGTTCCTCTGGCTCCTTCTCGGTTCTCTTGCCTTCATCTTCTTCGAACCCAGCATGAAGTTGCCCCTGCCTCCTCTCCTAGCCTCATCCTCTGCAGACGCCCTCTAAGTAAGTCCTCTTCGTCTCACCACTGGTCTCACCTTTGATTGTGACAATGAACAAATAGCGCCAAGATTCATAGCCTAGAACAGACTAGCCCAGACTAGACTGAATCTGACTAAATCACACTGTACTGATGACCAACAGTTGTTGTAGCATAGCTTAGCTTGGATTGCCAAACACCTACCTCTATATTTATACTGTCGCTTTAGTTTGTCCCACACCATCTCGTCTTTGGTCCATCTCCTACTCCTACATCTACTCTCTCAAGAGCGAAGGCGAGCGCGTTACTTCAACTATCTATTTTGTAATTTGCAGGCTGATGAAACAGTTAGTTGCCTATCTCACTGCCTACTCTTTGTTCTCTTTGTAGAGATTGTGTCAGCGTGACGCCCTGCAATAACGGGTAAGCATATGTCCTCCCCTTTTAATTCTACATGCTTTAATTTAGATTGAAGTAGACCCCTCGATTTGTGAACAAGAAAGTATCGAGTCCGCCAGCGTACATCCATCACGGTGGGAGAAATTAGATGGCCAAGGGCCGAACCAAGGCAAAATAGATAACACGGAGCGTCAAGGTGCAGTAAACTCACAGGCCATGTCGAGACGATTTGTCTCGTTTATCACCACCAATTCGTGTTATCCATGTGGGCACGTAACAACGAAGTGCACCAAAAGTGGTGATGCTTTGCAAGCTGCGATGGATAACGAGTCGCAATAGGAGAGCCTGAATTGTTGCCACCAAATCAGAGAGCAACGAACTGCAACTAGACGCGCCAGGAAGTTGAGGAATCGTGATTCTGATTGGAGCAAAGTTGATTGGGATGAATACGAGTGCAATCGAAGAGTACCCTGCACCTGCGCCTGCGCCTCATCCTTCTCGTGATGAGCAATGAGGAAGTCCTCACCCCTAAATTTGGAGCACAATCACTCAACACCCACTTAAATACCATCGCGCATATAAATGTGGCAAATGGAAGAGAGGTGGATAATACCGGCGTTGCAAGTCCAATCGACATGAGCGTGTACATAGGAGAAGCAGTTGTACTCTACGGTGTTGCTTTGCTCAGCATCGTCGTCTTCCTCAACGATGGATGGATATGCGGACGACTCACCTCACAGTTCTGCCTCGAGTCATATGTCATGGTTGTGGTGATGGGTTGTCTCTCAGTGGCCCTTCCACTCTCCCTCATTGCCGCTATCTTGCATAACGTAGCCGCGTGTATCGACTCTGACTCCACCTCGTCACGCAGACTGCGTGTGAGCGTCAAAGTGTTGGTATGCCTCGTGGCGATTGTGGATGTGTTCGCCATCTTCTACTACTACAGCCACCTCACGATACGTCTGTGGAACCACATACTTGGTGGTGTGTGTGCTGGAATGGCCTTGGCGATTGCCATCACCAAACTTAGTTATGGCTACAGTGAGGACTAGTAATGCCTGCCATTTACCTGTATCCTCTCCCCATCCTTTCCTGTAAATCATTATTGTTTCAAATGGAGTTGTGTCTCTATTCGATTTACGAAAATGGCCTGTGGGATAAATGTGAGGAAGGAATAAACGAGTGGACGCCGGAAGTAGTTGAAAAGACTACCCAATGTATCCCGCAGCTAATAGATTTTAATTAATTAAACGCCAAATGCTGCAACTATCAACGCTGTGTTTCTCATGTATGAGGTAGTAGTTCATGCTTAGACGTGCGCACGATTTAGATGCTTATAAAAGCCAAATTTATGGAACAGTTGTTATGATGGTCCTCACATCTCCTTAGCATATTTGGTACTCAACTATACACTGGTCTACTTGGAATCCACATCCTTCATTTGGATAAATATCTAAATGATGTGACAGTCAATTGAACGCTACTTATCATGTGTTATCCTCGTCAGTAATATTGGTTGCTTAAGCATATGTGGCAATGACTCTCATGGTTATAACCCGCTGCATTGGAATGAGGGTTAGTTCATGGCTGCCACTAATTTCTTCCATTTGCTGCCAAGCAGTGAATGCTCCCCGAATCTGTTTGTGTTGGATTCGCGTAGACCTGCTTTCATTGAAGACATCTAGTTTACACACATGAATTGCTTCCTCTGGCAACAGGTATCTTCTCTGACATGCAGCCTTTCCAACAACGAAGCCGTCTTTTTTTCCAACTACATTGATTTTACATCATTTATTTCCTGTTCTTCCTCTTTTTATGCAGCCTTGTCTTTTTAATGTATGGAGGAGGGTGGAATAAAACACACAGGATTATTCGAGCGTAGCACAATGGACGAAGTTGAACTGCAATTTATCAAGGCAAAATAAGAGTGGGAGAGCATCCATCTTTCACATATCGTGCTGATGAGAGTAACGATGGATTGGGTGAGTGCAGTGAGTGGAGCCTTTAGGCACTCGAAATAGTGCTGTTAATTATAAATGCACATTGATCACCGTGAGAAATTTGACAAGTGACAGCCACATGCGAAGGTGAGTGGATGGGGCATGAGAAGAAGAGTTACAAGTTCGCCACACATTTCACCTTATTTGAAGAGCCCTTTCAGATGCAGATGTCACATATCCTTGCACACTGTGCTTTCGTGCTGAAGTCGACAGTTAGAAGTCGGACCTAGCCTAGTGACTTCTAATATCAAGCTCTGAGGCAACAGTGGCACTGCACAGCTTGTGATGATTGTCGATGGTGGAACTAGCAAACACGGGAACGTGGGCACATTAAGAGTTGTGAGTGCAGAAAAGAAATGTTCTGTCTGAAGAAGAAGGATTTAAAAATGATGTGGATGTTTCAAACTGTGTTGTGTTGCTGACAGTGCTATTGCCGATCGTGATGACACTTCCTCGAACTCGACTTGTCATGGTTAAGCAAGGTGTTATGTCTCCTGGTAACACAAAACAATGGAACTATGAATGTCGGAAGTGACCGCAATCGTTCGCGAGAATGTGCTATTAGGCAGGCTAGCCTGAGGGTGGGTGGGAGAAATGAGATGAGGTTATGGGTGGCACGTCGAGCTCAATACTTATTTTTCCCTTCTTTGCAATTTCGATGCCATAAGCAGAGACTGCGAATATTGAAATAGCAGAGGTAGGGCTCCTGCTCTGACTCGAGACAATACGAAGCAGCTCACAAACAAAGTGTGAGTGGGGAGGGAGGATTCATCCACCAGTGACGTTGATGGTGTGGGCATAGAGGTCAGCAAGGAGGTTAATGTTGGTGGTGGTGGTGGTGGTGGTGTCAGTAGTGATGGTGGTGGTGAGCATAATGGCAACTACGCCGGAACCGCTACGCTCAATATGAGCGGTACGTTGGAATCAATGCCTGCCTGTTACAAAATTTCAACAGTAGCAGTACGGACGTGCTGTAGACCGGTGCAATGTGCGTTGATAAAAATACGCGTTCGACCTTGTTGCAAGAAACCACCTCCTCATGCTCTACATGCTATACGTGATTGCACCAAATTCAATGTCTCAAGCGGGCGAGGTGGGCCTTGGCTCTAAATGCAGTTAGTGGCCCCATGAGGAGCTGACACCCAGCTGGAACCATCCAATTCGCCGTCTTTGTGCCGCGTTTGCTACTTGGAACAAAGGGATGGACCATTGCACAAATATAAAAATGCATAAAGTGTGCACATTACTAATAGGGCAAGTATTTATGAAATAACTACGATTGTACGCGCAAATTACACTCGCAAATCGAGATTTGGGTTTTATAGAAGTAAGCATGGATGCAGCATTGTTTTTACAAATGCTAAGCGATTCTCAGGAATAGATGGTTGGATCCACTTGGATCGGTGTAAACGACATTACCGAACCCGTCCATTTGCCTAGCTTTGAGACATTTGGTATTTCCAGTAGAAGATGCATGTGTGGCAGCAACGGTACCGGTGAGGTTAAGCATTGGTTTACACAAGCGCTCGAGCATTTGCATTGGCATTGTTAAGGTTGACTATATAGGCATAATAATGCAGATCCGAAACGAAGTAAAGCATCTGCACGCAAAATTAAAAGCAGGAGTGGGAAAAATCCCACATTAAACACCTATGAATACAGAGATGTGTGTGGGTTTAAGTGTGGCATCAAGTGCTTTTGGAATATGAGTGCGGATTTATGCATTTTTGTTTGCATTCCCAAAATTTTATTGAACATGCAATGCATCGACACCTGTGAAGATTCAAACTCATCTCTATTGCCACGACAATCTTTCCAGACAGTCGTCAACAAACCACACTTCGACCAATGCGGACACCGACAAGACAGACTCATTATTGTTGCAGTGGGATTGCACGACATGATTTTAGTGCTCATCAGACCAAGGCCAAAAAAGCCAGGTCAAAGGGAAACTCCACACGTGTCGCAGCGATCCACACAAATTATTGCAGAAAATCATCCACCTTATCTCTTTATCGCTATCGCTATGCTGTAACAAAGCACAGCACAACGAAGTTGGTTCGATAGCAGTATTTACACATTTGCATGAACAAGTGCAAAATTAACTTCCTTAACATCCCAAACAACACGTCAGCAATAGTAATACATCAGTTGCGAAAATTCTGCACATAATGAGCAAGTTTACCGACAGTGACGGATGCAGAATACATTTAAGCTAAAGAAAGAAAGAATTAAGTCTGCCCATGTTCTCACCCAATAAACAAATAGAATTTGTTCGGAATTGGCAGTGTTCACGTCTTCAAATGTGACGCCAAATTCAGTATTACTAAAGATCGGTGTACAGAGGGTTTTGTCATTAATATATGGTCTCATGATGCGGAATGATTTGTCAGGCATCTAAAGCGTCGTGTGGGCGCAGGTAGAGGCAGTGATATCAGAGAAAGCAATGATCTCATTTACGTTCCCTCTCCTTGCATGATTAAGCCATTGGGTCTGTGAAGTGAATAGACCGTTAGCTGGGAGGCATTGGGTGCTAGCCTACTGTTACTGAAATGAGCTGAGAGGGAACAGCATCGTCAAAGTGTATACAGGCATTGTGATGCACACTGATTCCATGACCTGCGGTTGTAAGCACTAACCAGTGAACATGTCGGCGACTGGCATGGCAAGCGCCTTTCCTCCAACCTTAGTAAGTTGCGTTTTGTAGAGAACGCCATCTTCCCCACCATAATGCGGCTCACAACACAGGAGCTTAATTACGCAGGTACAACTGTGGTTAATCAGTGGAGCATTTGACTTTTGACAAGTGCGCTCTGCACTACATTGCGTTGTTCGCAGTTGTTCATTTATGTTCCTGCCTAACAACCTTACGCTCACTTTCCTTTTGTCAATTTCACATAAGACCATATGGAGACAGGAGGTGAAATTGGAGGTGACGTTGTCATTCACAATACTGTCGCACATCTACTGCAAATGAACGACTCTCGACATATTAGCATAAGCGGCCATCTACCATCAATTCATGCGTTTAAGTCTAAACCTGTCCACCACTGCGCCTGCCTGTCTGTCTGTCTGCCTACCTATCTACCTACATGTCTGCCTCTCTGTCTGTTTGCCGGCTGCATTCAAATCTTATCGATTGTCGGTTAATTAATCAAGCAATCGATCGACATGTCGCGTTTAAACGTCACTTGCACTATTACTTACACACGCTAAGGTAGGTTTGCTGCAGCCACATCAGGATCGTCTTGTCTTAATAGAAAGTGATCATGCACGTAGTTGACATGGAGGGAGCCGAGGTGGGCTTCCTCCTAAGTACCCTCTTCTGCGTGTACACGTACATGCAGATGAGCCAAGCTCGTCGACGCTATGTGCAGCACCAGGAGTTCATTTTGCTGGTGAGTGTGCAAATGAGCAGCGTCACTAACAACAACGTGTGTTCCAGAGAAGGGCGAGTCGGTCGTGATTGAGGAGGTGGAGGTGGGGCCGGTGAAGACGGAGCCGGAGGCAGAGGAAGAGGAGGCACTAATGTTATCACCACCGTCTCAAGCATCGCTGACTTCACCCACCTTACCCCGGTCCTCCCATCTCAGTCGTCTATATTCGCCAGTAGGTTGAATGCACATTGTCTATCTTATTCTGTCTCTCTCACGCCTATTTCCTCCACGCCTTCTTACTATCTACCCCTTCTCTCATTCTGTGTCTCTCCAATTCATGTATGCATTCATACATTTATTCATTGATGACCTCCACTGTTTTACCCATTCCATGAGGTTAAACCTCTCCTCCTTCTCCTCTCTTCCTTTCACGCAGGCTTGCAGATGAACTATGAAGTGGAGGACTTCCTCATTGCTCATCACGAGAAGGATGAGGCGCAGGCGCAGGTGCAGGGTACTCTTCGATTGCACTCGTATTCATCCCAATCAACTTTGCTCCAATCAGAATCACGATTCCTCAACTTCCTGGCGCGTCTAGTTGCAGTTCGTTGCTCTCTGATTTGGTGGCAACAATTCAGGCTCTCCTATTGCGACTCGTTATCCATCGCAGCTTGCAAAGCATCACCACTTTTGGTGCACTTCGTTGTTACGTGCCCACATGGATAACACGAATTGGTGGTGATAAACGAGACAAATCGTCTCGACATGGCCTGCGAGTTGACGCTGACTCGACGCTCTGCTTTACCGATTTTGCCTTTGGCTCTTGTCCGCCTAATATCTCTCACTCTACTGAATGCAAGCTGGATGTCTCGGTACTTTCTTGTTCACAAATCGAGAAATCTACTTCAATCCATAGTAAAACATTAAAGTAGAGGAGCCACAGAAGCAGAAATGGGGCTGGGTTTGGTACGGTGAGTCATTGGGAAGGAGCTGGGGTGATGACGATGTGTTGAGTTCAAACCAACTAGCCACCCAACGAACGACCAAGGAAGAGCTTACTTCGTCCAGTATGGAACTGTCAATCTGGTCGTTTAACAGGACGGGTTTGAAGGAGACAATGAGATGAATGTGCCTTCGCACTCTGATACACTTAAGTATATACACACACATACACAGACGTGCCTACCTGTGTCCATCTAATGCGACTCCCTGAAAGGGCGAAAATAGAAAGAGGGCAGCGACACATACAAACACCAACTCCGGACAGAGAGAGCCAAACAGAAGCCGACACACAGTGTTCACCTGTACAGTGAAGGGTGTGCAGGTGGACTTAAGAGGCGAGGGCACACGCTTACCCAATATTGTAAGGCGCCATGCTAACACAATCTCTACAAGGAGAACAAAGAGTGGGCAGTAAGATAAGCACCTAACAGATTGGCGGCCAGCCTTCGCTCTTGAAGGAGAAAGTGTAGGAGTAAAAGATGGACCAAAGAGGAGATGATGCGGGAAGAACTAAAGCGACAGTATAGAGTTGGAGATGAAAGGTGTTTGGCAACCCAAGCTAAGCTATGCCAAAGCAACTGTTGGTCATCAGTACAGTGTGATTTAGTCAGATTCAGTCTAGACTGTGGTAGTCTATTCTATGTTATGAACCTTGGCACTCTTCGTTAATGTCATAACCAAAGGTGAGACCAGTGGTGAGATGAAGAGGATTTACTAAGAGGACGTTTGCAGAAAATGAGGTAGGAGGAGAAGGCAGGGGCAGCTTCATGCTGGGTTCGAAGGAGATGAAGACAAGAGAACCGAGAAGAAGCCAGAGGAACAAGGTGTTCTCGTGGCGCTAAAGTGGAAAGCTAGGGGTAAGAAAATGAAATGCAGGTGAATACTACTCACTCCTCTTCTTCGAGTGACTTGAAAGTATGGAGAACACACGGTAGGACACAATACAAGACGCAATATTTGAGAGCATATAGAGGTAGGCAAACGAAAGTCAAAGCATCACTTCTACCTTCTCTCGCCTAGTTTCTTCCAATGGTTGAGTGGCTGATTGCTGTTTGCTCGCGACATCGTTAGTCAAGACAGCATGTCGGGTGAGTGAATTCCGCCCACCCACCTCCCTTGACCCTCTACCAGCCCATCCATTATCCATCTTCGTCGTCGTCGATTTCTTCCTCATTTGGCAGTTCGGTCGGAGGCTCGCCAACAGTTCCTTCGCCTTTCAGTGAGTGCTGCTGAGCTTCGCCCAAATGCGTCAATGACTCATTTACCTTAAGTGCTTAGTCGATGGTTGGATCAATACAATCGATAATATTATCTGCCGCGTATTCGTTGCGCATTGGTTGTCTGCCTAGTCGGTTAATTCAATCACGGACCCGTTCGACCCACGGCGAGTTGGGCTGTGAATAATCTCACGGGTGGGTGAGTGGAAAATGATTTTAGCATTTACTGAAGATTATTTTGCGCAGAACTGTCAATCGTTGCGAAAACATGGTATCTTATGCTAACTGTACAAAAAAGGAAGGTGCACTTAGCCTCTTCGAGTCTGTCGTTGAAAAGTAATTCACATTACCTTTTAACGAGCTGATTCCTCCATATTCAACTTAGTCAAGTAGCTAGATTAGTGGATGAGCGCATCGTATCATGAAAAGATGAGAGAAAGGAAGGAAATAATGAAGGCTGCACTAAAGAACCGTGCATTGTGATCTTATAGTGTCTACTTCCCATCCTCTTGCCCCTTTTCCCACTCTCTCTCCTTCCATGCCTACGGCCTCTCATCCCATCGCTTCTATCGCATTCATTCCTTTGTCTCCGTCAGCTGATGCAGCTGGCATTCTCTATCTAGTGAGTTGAGTAGTTGGGAAATTGGATTGCAGTGAGTTGTGCTTGGTTTGTGCGTTGTCTAGGTCTTGATTTTATTCGACTGATGGCTACACTGCATTGCTCGCATTGAGTTCAGAATGTAGGTGTTTGTGTAAGTGTGGACGACTAATGCAAGTGGGGTCGATTAAGTTGTTGAAGTTATGCAAGGAGGAGAATAGGTGGTTCGTATTGTAGGCATTTGCTGGTTCGTATTGTAGGCATTTGCTCCTCCTAATCATTTGGAGTGCAGCAGTGGATCCTCAGTGCATTCAGCATCTTTGAATGGTCGAACAGTTTGAGATCGGAGGAGTGATAATCGTAGTTCTTCTTTGAGTCTCGACAACTTGAGCTCTCCACGTGGAACACTCGCCTGGCTTACTGGGAGCAAGGCTGCTTGAGGCCATGAGAAAAGGCGGTCCTGGTGTTGATGATGGAGTGGCAATAGAAATGCTTCTGCGGTGCTTGAGGTGGGAGTCCCGCTAGCGCGCTCACCATTGCAGCTATCGGGTTGCCTTTTTACATTACCATGCCTTTCCAGTTCGAAACCATTGCATGCGACGATTTTTGCGCACTTTCAACTTAATTACTGAGTAAAAATAAAGCAAAGCTCTAAAGTCCACCATTAGCATTGGCACCTTGGAGTGTAGTGAGTAGTTGCGCACACCTTCTTTAAATTTTTTTTTGAGATTGGAGGAATGACTAAAGTGTGGCTGGAGGGGTTGCCATGGTTGCTATTACCTTTAAGCTGAGAAGTCGTGACTCGCGGCTTTCTTCGGGTCAATTTGGGATGATCCCGACTTGTTGGACTGCGGGTCTGATGCGGATTCAGAAGCGCAGATAGAACATCTACCCGATCCGCATGTGGAAGGCTGTGTTAAATTTAAGCGGGGTCTGGAACTCGGGACTATCATTCGTCTAACTCGTCGTGCTATACTATGCTTTGATAAAATAAGCGATGATGATTTATTTTGCATCTATCTCCGTCTCTTCATTCTTGGTAATCAAGGTTTGCTGTTGATATAAGTTGGTTAGAGATGCTCCGTAAGGTAGGCGGGCGAAGTTCAAAGCATCACTTCTACTTTCTTCTCTTGCTTAGTTTCTTCCAATGGTTAAGTGGTTGGTAGCTTTTTAGCCTAATGAAATAAGGATCTGCGACTTACTTGGAGACAATGTAACCGATAAGGTGAATGGCTTGATTCGGGTAGTGCTCTTCTTTCTAAATCTTAAATGCAGGTGGCCATGGATCTGTTCAATGCCGAGTTGATTATCTCTCCTGTGATTTATGGCTATTCTGTGCTCGAAATAGAAGCAGAACAGACAAAGGAAGGCGTGAAGAGCAAAGAAGGAGAAGAGTAGAGTGGGGTGAGGGACGAGCTTGATAGAAGCGATGATGCTGTGGAGTTGAAGTTAAAGTTGATGTGGTAAAGGCTGTCCAGGATAGTGACGTTCGCCGATTGAATGTATTGTGCTCTTGCGGATCTACAGTTTTTATTAGTTTGTAAGCTGGGACTTGGGCTTGGCGAATTTGCGCATTATAAGTTGAATTTCTCATATTTTATTATTAAATATGAAGGATTGTGAATTTAAAGTAATCGTGTGAGCTTGTTTTGGGTGGCCTTACTCTCGCTGTTACCGCAATGTCTTCAATGGAAGGTGCTATTGGCGAGGTGTTGGGATCGTCAACACATGCGGTTGAGCTCAATGGAATTCATGCATGATTTGTTTACCGTAGACGGAAAAGATGACTGTGATTGGCGAGGCGTGAGGAAAGGGTGGGGGTGGAGGTCAGCCAGTCCTCCCGACGTTAGCATTAATGCTGTGCTGTGGACAAGGAAGAGTTTTTGAAGACTTTTCTTTCCTTGTATCAATGGCAATTTGCTTTTTTGGATCCCATGAAGCTGAGGGTTGCAATTTCTGCAGTTCAACTTCAGCGACACATCCTCCATCCAAATGGTCTCTAATCCCTCGATTTGTAAGCGTCCAAGTAGTGCCTGTAAAACAGTTGTGCAGAGAAGGCCATCGTTAGCGTACTTTAATCCACTCAGGGTAGTTCCTCACACATTGTCATCGGCCCTAATAGTTGGCGAAGATCAACGTGCTCAGGTTCACCTAGTAATGATTCAACAGGAAAGCATGTCAGAAGGGAACCTGTCGATAAAACAATTAAGAAGACATTACGGCCTTTTCCACCATCAGCCCACTGCACAAAGTGGCGCCTAGGGTACCATAGTAGATATTTATCCTCAACTGCTACGTCTTTTTACTACATCCATGCCGTCACCGCGTGTAGCATCTTGCACATCTTGGACGGCTGTCGTCAAGCCTCAAGCACTGGCATCAAATGATCCCGAAGCTAGGTGCAGTCAAGCCGAATAGGAGTCGTTAGCATAGACTCAGTTAGTTTAATCACTGCGTTCTTTTTATTCACTTGTTTTGCTCACCCTCGCTCCAGTCCCCTTCCCCATGACGATTTCAAATTCTCCAAATTTGTTAGCACGAACCATCAAGTAGTGGTAGCATTGTTGCGTGGCAACAAACTCTAGGCAGAATGCTACAGCGTATGTAATATGCTTAGGATGTGGTAGAGCCCTTCATCATACTCTAACAATTTCATCGGCTGCATCGCAGCTGCAGGCAAACGTCCAGATGCAACAGTTTCACGTCAGGCCGATGAGGATGGGTTTATATCCTCCTTTCTAATCCTCTCTGTGACAAATTGGCTAGTGACGTGTGGGTGAACGCGAGATGGGCATAGCTTGACTGGTATCTGGCACACGTTCAACGATACTTGTACGTCCCACTTTGGCACCATGCTACGGGGAAATGTTCATAACTCGCTCAGCAGCTGGAGGGATTCATTCTTCCCGTTTTTGGTGATGCGAGTTTACTGTATGCAAAGGTCGTCCATGTATTGCATAGGGACAGCTAAGGCTTTAGAGAGAGCACTGAAGCTGTTATCTGCGTCTTTGTCCGAATGTGGAACATTTGCGTTGGCTTTAGTGCTTTTTTAGTTGGGAAAGTTACCTTCTTAAAACTTAGGCGAACTTAGACCTAGAGTAGAGAGGTGGTACCAAGTGGTACATTCCTAGCCACTTCTAGACACATCAGATTTCACTGCCCAGCTTTCTTTTCCCACGCAGATTTTCCAATGACTTCTCTTTTCTTGCCATTATATCACTTCCTTTTGCAGTAAGTAGTCCCGTAGAGGAGGTCTCAGTGCTTTTGTCAAGCACAAAATTAGCACAAATCCACCGCCTTTTGCCCAATGCGTACATTTAAAGCAACACAGACAGTTCATTGCCTGTGTGACATGCTACCGAACAGCGATGCTAGTGACAAAAGGAACAACTTAATGCGAAGTAGCTACAGAGATGAACTACACGATTGTCTTTTGCTTCTCTGTACAAGGCGACAAATCGAAGGATTTTCCTTCTGACAAAGACTGCACGTGATTTATCCAAACGGGTTCCCATTCAGACATAGCACTACGGTATTCCAAATAAAATAACCACTTTGATTTTATCAGCTTAAGCTGCTTCATTCGTCTCTTTTAAACGCTCAGTCCATGGCTTCCCAGCAACTCCTTAACTAGACTACTATGTGAATCACTTAGATGCCCAGGGTTGTGACACTTAGATTGGACGAAATTGGAGGTCTTTAATTGATCATGCGAGCTTTCGAAGAAACTGCTGGTAGTGAATTGCGAAAGGAGGAAAAAGAAGCGACTCTCACGGCGCATGTTGCATACCAACGTGCCCAATACACATATTAAATTGCGAATAATATGGTACACGAAGAAGTAACACCTTCCAAAGCCACATGCCATGATGGCAACGCAGTCAACCACGAGGTTTTTGCAGTTAACACACAGATAAGTCGAGGTCAATGAGGCGTGACCAGGTCGACCAGTGAGTCGCCTGCATGAGAGCTTAAACCTGTCTCTATGAGGGCCTAAAAACGAGCGCGCCAAGACCAAGAAGCATTGCTTATCAGCAGTGAGTTCGTTGAGCACTCTTGTCATTGTCTTCAGCTGTCCCTTGGTTGGTAGCTACGGTTAATCGAAGCAGGCAATATATCTGGGTGTTCAGGTAATGTCCTTGAACATCCCAAACCTGAGTCAGATTCTACTGTCCGTGTGCCCAGTGCTACGTTTCTCGAGTGCACCCACATGCATTACAGTCAACGATTGCCAGACTGCCAAACATGAAGGACATCTTAAAAGGTATAAAATACGGTGCGACCATTGTAACATCGGTAACATATTATTTGGTATCACGCTATGATGCCTTGTATGCCTAGCCAGAAGCAGGTTGCTATGCGGCCTGATACAACGACTTTGGAGTCCTCTACTCAGATGCCCGATCCGGTGAAACCTTTGATGCCAAGGTAAAACAGATAATTTTGTCAACAGTGTTAAATTTCTCAATTTAATGTGCCAATATTTTGCTGAATCCAGTTCCGAGATTCGTTTAATTTATAGTCAAGAACCATTAAAATATTCACAGCCTTCTGGACAATATGGATGCTGAAGATCTTCTGTGTATAACTGCGCATGTTTAAGAATTTGGCAAAATTTCGTCAAAGAGGGATCTCAATACATTGGATCTCGTTTTCGACAGACTGCCTTACATCTCCGAATTCTCGGAAGCCATGGATGCCGAGGCACTTCAAGCTCCCATGGCTGAACTGCCCTCTCATACGGAGTGAGAACCCTCTCCGCCAGCGAAAAATACTCCTCCAGAATAACTAGCGCTTGTGCCTGCGTATTAGTGACTCGTAACCATCATGCATAGAAGGAAAGATATTGAAAACTACTTTTACTGCCTCATTTTGAGATGCGGAATGTGATTTGACATGCATAGTTAGCTTGAACTATCAAACAAAATTATCAAGATAATTTCCAAGCGGATCGCCCTACTTTGTATGGCGATATATTATGGTTCAATCGCATGATTAGCTAAGCGTTCTGGGGTGAGCATTAAGTTTGGACGATAGCAAAAACCCATCGAGACACCTATGGAAGATCTTGTATGCCTACGCAAATCCTTCTTCACACAATCAGTATGAGCTCTGCATTCGCAAAGCGTGAGATCGTGACTGACTCTAACCCATCTGTTTCTTCTCGCATTCATCTGGCATCTCACCTCTGACGTCGCTACGGCGATTGGCTCGACTGTGCCAAGGCTAAAGACAGATGCCACCGACATGCCAGGCCTTTACGGGGGTGTGGGCGGGAGTGGAGTGCTCGATGAAAGCGATGGAAGTGAGGGTGTTTAGTGACAGCTGGGTCGCGTCATCTTCCAACCAATTTTAAATGCGTTCTTGTCAAAAAAATTGTTCTTCTTCATAACTGACCACTTGCTTCTACTTGCACTTGTGCCAATGCACGCTACAAAATGACTGAACTCAGCTGCGCCAACCCATCTCCTTGTGGTGCAAAAATGCTGAATTCCTCGTAGCACTTCGCGGCTATCGGAGAGTAGCGCATTTTAACATCAAACAAGGTTAGCAACCACAGTTTAATCAGAAAGTGGAAAATGATGATATGATCTAATGGCTTAATTCTCCTCCCCGCCTCATTCCTCCTTCCTCTTTCCCCCATTTAAGCAAATCACACCACCTGAGGCAATGAATACTTCATTGCTCCCCTTTCTCCCCATAACGTTATGCGTCAATCACATTGTTCCGCAGCTGATCTTATTACCCAGACGATAGTCAACCAATCCTTTTGTGTAGTGTTTTATAACAAAATGGTTTTCACCCTTTGCACAGGCATACTTAAGCCCTTCTATTGTGTCCGCATTTCTCAGCCTTCCCCCTTTTATTTATTACATTCTGATTTCCCTACAGCACCTCTCAATTAATACTTTGTTTGTTGGATTGTCGGTTTCGGTTTCGGTGACTTGGGTGACCATATTGCTCCAAGCGGGTGAGCTGGTCTTTGGACCACGCCACCGGTCCCTTCCCTCTGCTCGCTAAATATATATCTATTCTACCTTAGTATTACGCCTACTTTTGCTTTCGAGGAAGTCTTTGAGAGCTACACCACATTCGCTACACACAGTGAAATTGTTTAACTGCTTTTTTAATTTTGTTCCTCAACAAAGAATTTACTGTTGTGTTTTAGCATCCCTACTCTTCAGACTTATTTGCTTTTTACTAACTACATTCCCTTTGCTATTGCGACCCATCAGCGTGGCATTATGATGTTTTCAAGGTCTTCGCTGTCCTCGCTTTGTGAGCCAAACCTTGTCCACTATGAAGCGCTACGAAGAAACACTAACTCATTCTTAAATAGCTTGAACGAGTTGGTTTGCTCTAAGTCCCGCAGCCCACATTTACGTGTCTCCAGACCATACAACAATGTAACGTCATGTATTTATTTTGGAAGTAATTTACGCAAAACCCAACCACACACAAATAATGAAGCTAATTATTAGGCAAAACTCTCCGTTAGCCTTGCCACAACAATCAGTGCTCTCACAGCAAATACCTTCATTCCATTTCCATCATGACAAGCCTGACATAAAAAGCCTTTCATCTTATTTCTAATTTGATATTTCTATCACATACTTGTACCACAATATGCACCTGTCAAACTCGCTCTGTTTAAGGACCAATGCCGACAAGTGCAGGGAAGTATGGATGCCATGCCAACGAGGCAGTTGTAACGCTAGCAGACCAACATAACTTTAGGCAAAGGTATAAGATACAAAAGACTGCGGACACACTAACAGATGTTATTAAGAGGTGTCCGACAAGCGAATTTCCTACAATAATCTCCATCCCGTCTGGTTAGTTCCATCAGCGTATCATTCAACTCCACATAGTTGCCCAATAGTGACACTAGCTACCACGTCTGCTTAAGGGAACCGCGTTCTGAAATGACAACACAACCACACTTTGAGCTGCCCTGCAGAGGAGATGGTGTTACGACATCAACCACGCAGCATGGAGCCTCCCCTTCCTTTTCACCTACTTGGCATACATGTCCACGTACTAAGTGGTTGGAGACATCTTGTCTTCTTTCCTACACAATCACTCCCCTTCCGCTTCAGAACCCACCGGCCCAACCACCCGCTAGTTACACATTCTGCACCTTCTGAAGTCATTTTCAAGGCTAAGTGACAGCATGCCACTACTTATAAACACTCATGACACCTCCAACAGTCGGCAATCTACTTCAAAATGAACCCATTACCTGTGCGGCCAATAATTAACTGCAACCCAACAAGGTAAAACAGTTATACACCTCCCGAAGCAAAATAGGCTGCACCTATCACATATTCATGCAGATGGGCTACGGCTAGCGGAGCTTCAATCCACAATAGAACATCTCTATTACCAATTCATACATACGTACTGCAGTCTTCTCAGCATTTCCCTCCTCCCTGAAGGCGAAAGAGGACGTCATACTCGAGCACAACACATACACGTGCATTCAACATACCACTCCGAAGAGATACAACGATGACGCAGTTAAGCGACCTCATCAACAAAATCCGTCGTTCAACGAAACGCCAACGCATAACACGATCCACTTTGCCTTGTCCAGCGCCATCCGCCGTGCTCTCCTCGGTAAGACTAACTGCGTCGTCAGTCTCTTCATCTCCCATGCTGCAAGATGATTCCGTATGGGATAGGGGAGAAATGCGCCAACCATCACGCGTTTCCATCACCAGTAGAGGAAATATTGACCTGAAGGCGATTAGTCAAACTCCTGTCAACGTTGCAGCATCACAACAACTATAGTGAGTTTTTAAGCTTTGATATGGCTAGCAGTCTAAAATCCACTGTCACATTGCAAGCATGCAAAGGCAAGCAAAACTACTTGTCGCAGGCAGCAAAAATACACTCACTACTATCAAAAGGCAGACCGCCGTTAAACAACACAAACACGCACACACGAGAATCCCGAAGTTACACAATTTTGAGTAACACAAGCTGCATAGGGTGGAATCTGCGAAAATAAGCGGGGCATGAAGTCGTCGGGCATTTCCCGTTTCTCGTATAAATTAATCACACTCCGGCAATGGGTGGTCAACAACTCACTGTAACGCCCACATGCAGGTGTCGTTAAAACTACCCCTGGATACGCGTCGACGACTTGTTTCGAATGACAGATAATATTGCGTACACATCAAAACATCATAACTACACTTCCAATTGCTCCACACCTACTTTATATCGGCATCACCTCATGTCATGGTGGCAAAAGCGACAACATCCAAAAATCTTAGCTTTAACAAACGAGCAAAACAAATCATTGTAAGATGATGACATCTGATCGACTTAGCTAACACGCTTACCAAGTAATAGTTTCGCCCTTGTTTCGCTCTCGCGTGGCACTCACACCGCACTCATCGCTCATAAGGCCTCCCCCACACCGAGGAAGGTAACTTTCGGCATTTTTAATCAGTCGAATAACTGCAATCCCACAGCTGTCGACGACGACGACGATTGCCAGTTCAAGTGCGCTTCTACATCCATATTGCCCCTTGCCATCGCCACCGACGCCGAAGATGGGTGTTGTTGGCAGCCTGATGAACCTGTGGTGCAGTTAAGAAGCGGACCTTCATCATCCACCATCCCCACAATCTCATCAAATCAATGAGCACATCAAAAAAAGCCAACAGCAGCCCAATCAAAAAGGCACTGCAAAACATAGAACGCCGAATACTACACCAAGCGGCGCTGTCGAATCAAGTCAATGTGCGATTGCATGATATCTCGTCTACCCGTTCCATCACAGTGGTAGAGCATCTACACTCGAGGACCATAGAAGGATAAGCACCGGCAGTGTAGTCAATGCAGACGGACTTCGTCTCATTCCCTATGACCAGTGGGCAGGAATACATGCGCTTGCAACTTGCTTCAGTGCGAATCGCCACCCCACACACCGATCTCCCATCCCATCACAAACGCAATCCCATCAACAGCAGCCACGTACCATCCCAGACAACTTTGACTCTAACGCTGACTGTCTGCAAAATGTTCACATCTCCGTTATGGAACAGTCTTGAGCCCACACCCCACCAGACAGGCAACATTAAAAAAACTGCTACTCGTGAAGAATCCACTGGCACATCCAGTCACCACCCGCATCTCATGCATGCGGCAACCCTAAAGTCATGCCTCGAACCGATCACCTACACCTCGTTAAACAAACAAACACCGACTGCTTCCCTATCCCTCTTCTCCTCCTCCACCTCCTCATGCGTCTCCCATACCACACTACCATTCGCATGCAACCATCAAAGCGTCTGGGCGGTGGAGGTTGAGATCCACTTTTCCTTTGAAACAGACAGACACCAACAACTATTCGTCATGACTGACTTCCCACGCCCGCTCGATACTGTGCAAGGTGCAATCTACCAGTGACGTACGTCAACCGATGACACTGAAATCTACTGGCGCACCCACCCACCACCACCACCACCACCACCTGCATTACAAGCATGCATTGCCTCAACTTCTTGCGCTACCTCGGCGCTATGCTCCCCACAGACCCGTGTAAAATAAACAAACAAATAACCAAACATAGAATTAAACATGGGATAAACTGCGCATAGTAGGCAGCAAAATGTTTTACTTTATCCATTCAATATTTTATCTAATAACTAAGCATCGTACCAGCTGGTTCTTGATTCCTTTCCGCGTCGCATATTCAGTCTGTTCCTTTCCTCATGTCTGCTTACCTCCTACAGCATATGTCCTCGCTTCTCCACTACAACCCACCTCGTCAATACCTGTCCAATTACGCCATTCCCATTGCAGCCTCTAACAATCTGCGATAAAGAAATGAAAGCATCACATCTATACGCACCTGTTCAATCACTTTGTGTTTACCAACTTGCCACGCATGGCTTGACATTCAATAGGATAAGTTCCGATTTTACAAGTGCATTGCCTATTACTCGTTCCAAATTACCCTGTCAACGCCCCGTTAAAACTAGCTCAATTAAAAACGTGCTTAGGAACTCAAAGCTACTTAATCTTAATGCACAAAGGTCCGCTACAGCCCTTCGGACAAACGATTTCATTTCCCCTAGACCCAGTCCTTTGTGCCCGGCTCAGAATCGGACACCAAGTCACGTCGAAGCTGAACCCACGACCAAGTGACTACTTATATCTTGCACGTGCGCTGCATTAAGTAAGGGTCAACACGACTAAGGACCCAGGTTTCAACCAGTGATGTAAATCTCAATGAGCAATTCCGATGCGAAGAATTCAACAACAAGCGCAATTCACCTTTTGCTACGCACCAATTATAAAAGGATTTGGCAATCTAGGGCAAAAGGAAACTACTAATCAAAAAAGCGTACATTAAAAGCAATAACGCATAAAAGGAAATGATAACAATTCGTAAATTGAGATCCATTCTCACCTGGGCAACGTCCGAAGTAATGGCAAGGGCGAGATCCATATTTAGTGTTAGTTGATAGTGCCTCCACAGTTGTGACAAACGCTTCACCGAGGAAAGCAAACTTCCGTCGGATCCAGGGTCTTCAATATCCGTGACAAGAAGAAAAGCCAACTTATAGATACATCCCCAACTGCATTCAACAAATTATGCTACGGTTGTCAAGATTTGCTGTTAGTAAGAAACAGACCATTTAAAACACCATCGCAACAATCTTAAATAATCACCTAAACCACTTTGCAGCATAAGGAAATTACCGCAATTTCGCATTATATCGAACAGCAACTTAATCTTTTCCTTCGCGATTAACTTGGCGAACAGGTGCGTAGAAAATCGAATAAGTGAGCACATGCACATAAATAAATGCTTCCCAAAACGACTGAAAATTATGCAAAAACTTGGCGTACTCTCTACTTCTTCCACAAATCAGGCCCCATTAATGGAAAGTCAGTGTTATAAAAATAACAAACCATTCAACGCGAACAGCGATATCAGGTTCCGAAGTACCTGACTAACCCACACGACAAATTAGACGGATAAAAAGTGACCCCCCGCAAAGGGTCATAAGGTGACCATGGAACGCTCGTATGCCGAGCCGTGATAATGTCGAACTTAGCAATGCATTCGAACACAAGTGGCATATTTGCGCACAAAATGACAGCCATCTTGTGCATGATTTATTAAAAATCCTTGTTGTATTCGAGCAATTATTAACAGCGCTTTCGCGCACTATCGTTGAATCTCTGGCACAGATAACCCTGCGTAAATTTTAGTAACCCTACCGATAGATGAATTAACTGACTTCCTTCATTCGCTCTCTGAGTCCTGTTGTAACACATATTTTGTCTACGTCAACATCTAGAAAGACTAGGGTGAATAAATGTGCATTTAACGCTAATAATGGTTGCTGCCAAATTATGTCTGAGCACAGCTAGTATTTTTTTCCCAGCCACTGTAATTCTATCTAAAAGGTTGAACAGTTGAAATATTAGGGTTGATAGCAATACCTATTACTAAAGTTTGCTTTTTATAGAGCGAATAGCCTTTGCATATATCCGGCGGAATACATGAAAATTTGGGGTTTGCTGAGATTGTCGCTGTTGTTCATGGCTTGCACTTTGCTTTAAGGGAAGCGGATGTGTGAGTATCCATTATAAATTGTCTTATTTGTTTACTTTGTGTATGTCCAGAAGCATAGCTTGGCCTGTAGGTGTGGTTAGGGATTTTTGGCTTACTGCATTCATAGTTTCTGTATTGCCTGTGTTGGAATGCTCGAATTCTGTTGTCCACTTTAGTCTAATACTGGTATCGACAATGTCCTTCTTGACGTAGGTGACTTGTCGCAGTATGGTTAAGACTTCTTATTTTGGTGGGTGCAAGTTCTTTTAAATTAAGGCAAAGGTTAAGGATTCGAATTTTCTTGTTGGTTACGCGTCTCGTTTGTATGCATGAAGTAATTTGTCGGAGTGTTTGAGACGATTCTGAGATAGCGTTTTGGGCTCCACAACAATTGTTTTGGAGAGCCATAAAGTTGAGACGAGGAAATCAACCTTGGTTTTGCTTGCTACAAGTACGGGCGAATCTGTTGGGAAGAACTGACAAATGATACAACAATTGTGAAATGTAGTTCTCTCTGTCTTGATTTGGCTTCCATTGCAAGATGTGAATGATTGGTAGTTCTAGCAGTTAAACGTGAAGGTTCGATTACAAGGAAATGGTTCGTGATGCTTCCTTTCCTATGGTCCAGTCCAGATAACTGTTGTTGACTTTGATGAAAAGTAAGGGCACGCACTCACGTGCTGACCTTGGTTAATAAATCTGGAAGTTTAATTCATTTCGCTGGCTCAAAATGGGTTTAAATGCAACTCCCATCTTGTCATTGATTGTAAAAGCAAATACTGATGAAAATATTCTATTGTTAGGGTTAGAAGGGATGCATTATAATTTGGTCATCAAAATGCCGAAGCGTCAGATTGTACTTTATTTCCGCTCTGCTATCCGATTTAGGCTTTTTATTGTAGGGATTTCATTTGGGTCTGGGTAAATCTCATGCAGTGGGTCAATGCTAAAACAGAGCTGGAAGGATTTCTTCATGAGGGCATTTTCTTTGTTTTCCCGAAGGGCGTCTGCTCCCTGTTTCTCAGCTGCAAGGGTTAATGAGGATGTGTGCTCTGTACGACGCAGTCATTGGAGGGTTGAAAGAGTCTACGCTCCATCATCGTCCATATTGACAGGATGCAATTCATTCGACGCTCCTTGCATGAGGCAGCGAACCACAGTCGCATGGCAACGAGTACGTGCGTGGGGGCGAATAATCGAAAGGCTGTTTTTTGGTGGAACTACGGGTGTCAAATGCTCGACCTCTTTCTCATCTCTTTGCCGAGTCGTGGGTGCAGCTGATGTATTGATGACTGCAGATAGAATGTCTGCCTAATCAGCGTGATGAAAGTCGTGTCGAATTAGAGTGGGAGCTGGAACCTGAAACCATCATTCGTCTCACTCGTCGCTCTGTATTAAGTCTAATGCGAAGACGCGATGGTGATTCCTTTTATGTACATCACAGTCTCTGCAATTCTCGGGATCCGAGGTTTGCTAATGATACGGCTTGTTTGCAGATGCCGCGAAGGGTAGGCGTTTGGAATTCAAAGCATCACTTCTACTCTCTTCCCTTGTTTAGGTTCCTCCAATGGTTGAGTGGTTGATTGCTGTTTACCCTAATGAAATGAGGATCTGCGACCTACCTGGAGACAATGCAAATGATAAGGTGAGTGGCTTGATTCAAGTGGTGCTTATCTTCCTCAATCTTAGATGCAGGTGGCCATGTATCTGTTCGATGCTGGATTGATTGTTCCTTCTGTGGCTCATGGCTACTCTCTGCTTAAAAGCAAAGCAGAGGAAGCAAAGGAAGGTGTGAAGAGTAAAGAAGGTGACGAGCGGAGTGGAGTGGGAGGCGAGCTTGATGGGAGCGATGCTGCTGTGGAATCGAAGCTAGAGTAGACTTAGTGGAGACAGTTCTGGACTGTGACGTTCGGCAATTAAATGTGATGTACTCTTGCAGAGGTGCAGTCTTCGTGGGTTCGTGAGTTGAGACTTAAGTTTGGCGGACTTGCACACTGTGAGTTGAATTTGTCATATCTTAGCATTAAATATGAAGGAAGGCGAATTTAAAGTAACCGCATGGGCTTGTTTTGAATGACCTGACCCCGGTCGTTATCGCAGTGTCCTCAATGGTGAGTGACATTGGCGAGGTGTTGGGATCGTCAGCACATGCGGTTGAGCTCATCCGAATTCATGCGTGACTTATTGAATCAAGCCACTCACCTTATCATTTGCATTGTCTCCAGGTAGGTCGCAGATCCTTATTTCATTAGGGTAAATAGCAATCAGCCGCTCAACAATTGGAAGAACCTAAACAAGGGAAGAGAGTAGAAGTAATGCTTTGAATTCCAAACGCCTACCCTTCGCGGCATCTGCAAACAAGCCGTATCATTAGCGAACCTCGGATGCCGAGAATTGCAGAGACTGTGATGTACACAAAAGAACTCACCACTGCGTCTTCGCATTAGGCTTAATACAGAGCGACGAGTGAGACGAATGATGGTTTCAGGTTCCAGCTCCCACTCTGATTCGACACGACTTTTAACACGCTGATTGAACAGACATTCTATCTGCGGTTTTCGATCCTCATTGGCCCTGCAGTCCAAGAAGTTGGAATCATCCAAACTTGCCCCAAAGAAAGCCGTGTGACCTGCCTCCTCGTCTTAAAGGTAATAGCAACCATGTAAACCGACTCCATAAACACACCGATTTGTCCCAATCCTCTCCGCCTCCACCCACACCTCATTCATTCCTCCAAGCTCAAAAAGAACTTGACGAACGTCTGCGCAGCTTCTCATTTCACTCCGAGGTGCCAAGGTTAATGGTGGACGCCAAAGCTTTGCTCTACCTTGACCCTATATTTAGGTTGACAGTGTGCAAAAGCCGTGGCATGCAGTAGTTTCAAAGTGGAAAGGCCTGGTGATGTAAAAAGACGGCTCGATAGCTGTAATGGTGAGCGCACTAATGGAACTCTGACCTCAGGCACCGCAAAAGAACAGCGTTTACTGTAAAATCAGACAGAAGCATTTTTATTGCCACTCTATCGTCAACAGCAGGACGCCTTTTCCCATGACCTCAAGCACTCTTGCCCTTCCTCGCCCCCCAAGCCAGGAGAATATTCCACGTGGAGAGCTCAAGTTGCCGACATTCAGGGACAAGCTATCCCTTTGACGCCAGAACAGCATGCCTAGGAAACCTGTGCTTGATGCCAATAATGGTTTTTGCTGAAAGTGCCTAAGTACAGCTAGTATTTTTTCCAAGCCAATGTAATTCTATCAAACATTTTTATTAGCCGTAATCTCAAGGTTGATAGCAATGCCTGTTACTAAAGTTTGCTTTTTGTATAGCGAATAGCCTTTGCATACAGCTGGCGGTATGCATGAGAACTTGGGATTTGCCACGATTGTTGTTGCAGTTCATTGCTTGCGCTTTGCTTTAAAGGAAGCGGATGTGTGAGTATCCATTACAAAGTGTGTCTTATTTGTTTACTTTGTGTATGTCCAGAAGCATAGGTTGGCGCGAAAGTGTGGTCAGGGATTTTTGGCTTGCTGAATTCATAGTTTCTGTATTGCCTGTGGTGGCCTGCTCAAATCCTGTTGTGTACTTTAATCTAATACTAGTGTAGACAATGCCCTTCTTGCCGTAGATGACTTGTTGCGGTATGGTTAAGTTTGCTGATTTTGGTATGTGCAAGTTCTTTTCAAATTAAGATAAAGAGTGAGGGTTCCGATTTCCTCGTTCTTTTCGCATCTCATTTGCGTGCTTGAAGTAACCTGTCGAAGTATTCCAGAGGATTCTAAGGTATTGTTTGAGGTTCTACAACAATTGCTTTGGAAAGCCATAAAGTTGAGACGGGGATATCTTAATCGTAGTTTTTCATGCTACAAGTACGGGCGAATCTGTTGGGGGGAATTGGCAAATGATGCAACGATTGTAAGATGTAGTTCCCTGTGTCTTGATTTGGCCTTTAGCGCATCAGCGAATTCAAAAATGTAAATTTTTACTAATTCCAACAGTTAAGCGTGAAGGTTCGCTTACAAGAAAATGGTTTGCGATGCCTCCTTTCCCATACTCAAGCCCAGATAACTGTTCCTGACTTTGATGAAAAGTAAGGATAAGCACTCGCGTGTGGATTTTTGTGAATGAACTTAGATGTTTGACTTTTTCAACGGCCTTGAACAGGTTTTAATGCAACTCATGCATCTTTTCACTGATTGTAGAAACAAATGATAATGAAAATGGTCTAGTGTTGGGGTTAGAGGAGATGCATTATAATTTAGCCTCACCATGCCAAATCGTAAGCTTGTACTTTATTCCCGCTCTGCTGTCAGATTAAAGCTTTTTATTGTTGGGGTTTCATTCCGGTCTTGGTAGATCTCATGCAGATGGTCAATGATAAAACAGAGCTGGAAGGATTTCTTCATGAGGGCACTTTCTTCGTCTCCTCGAAGGGCTTTCGTTCCCCGTTTCTCAGCTACAAGGGTTAATGAGGACGTCTACTTTGTACGACGCAGTCATTGGAGGGTTGAAAGGATCTGCGCTCCTTCATCGTCCATATTGACAGGATGCAATTCATTCGACGCTCCTTGCATGAGGCAGCGAACCACAGTCGCATGGCAACGAGTACGTGCGTGGAGGCGAATAATCGAAAGGCTGTTTTTTGGTGGAACTACGGGTGTCAACTACTCGACCCCTTTTTCATCTCTTTGCTGAGTCGAGGGTGCAGCTGATGTTTTGATGGCTGCCGTCCAGTAGTAGCTACAGTAAGTGTTTACCTCCCTCACCAACGTAACACACTTGGTGTCCTTACCTTTTTTAATGGGCCCGACGTTAATCATGCATTGTTGGTTCCTTATGGGTTTGTAATAATTGGCTCAATTCATGGCAGTAAGCTAAGCGTTGGAGCTTTTTTGGTAAGGAAATACACTTGTTTTTTCGTGAACAAGTTTTTGATGTCGATTGAATAATGAAGCACCTGGGCTGTGGTAAATCTGTTGTAATCGAGGTCGGTGAAGTCATATTGCGGGAACCAGTCATCAGACGTTTATTCAGACGCGTTTTCGATAGTGGGTATTTCTTGAACCAAACGGAAGCGAGCCGATGCAACACGTAGGGTTGTAGTGTTCTCTGTTCCTCAAACCTCTGTGACCTATTCTTTTCTGCATCATAGTTCTTTCCACTTCTCTTGTGTTTCGTTGGATTTTTGCACACTTTATTTTAGGACTTTGTTTTTCTTAGTTGTTCATAATTTCGTCCTAGTTAAGAGAAATAAAGACAGGAGGAACGATTAATGAAAGTGGGCATTAATTGCTATTAACATCAAGTTGGTACATTAAACTGATGCTTTTCTCTGACTGCTGATTGTTGTGCGGTTCGGTCCGTGTTTTTACTCCTGCACGAAGACGGCAACGTGATTTGTCAATTGCGCACTAGAAAAGCTAAGTTTGTGTACTGGGAGCGCAGCCGTTCTTAGTCGTCATGATTCCTAAGTGTGGGGTTCGAATTCGGTCTCGTGGGTTTGCAGAAAGAATGGTAGTAAATAAATTGGTGTGGGTGATCTGGAGTGGTCTTGACGTCTCTTTGGTTCTGGCCCGTATCATAAGGCTAAAATGCAAAACACTGTATCCGACTGGCACGCGGTGAGGAAGTTAAGTGGAAATGTTGAGCCAGTCTATGCCGTAAGTTCGGCCGGGTGGTCTAATTGTTGTTGGTGTTCGGTTGTTGTTTTGCTCGATTTTAAGTTTATAACCACCCTTTGTTACCTCATTGTGAGATGTTTTCATCTGCTCAGTTGCTTTCTTCACATAACGGCTGCGTGCTGCATTAGTCATTCGCTTCCACTCCACCATGACTCCCCATTTCTTACAGACAAGGAATGCCATGCTGCAAAGGCGGTGATCAACAGCCAATTGCTGAACCTACACTCCTCAGCCACCTTCATCCTCTTGCTGCAGCGCCGTTATCGCGACCACGAAGCCGGAGATCGTTGGCGGTCTCCTCGACAGCTCAGTCCCATCCGCCTGTATCGTACTCACCATCTACGCAGACGGAGTATAAAGGTTTACGACCAGTGTATCTTTTGACGTCGTCTCTCTTGCTGTGTGTCTAGTCCATCAAATTCCTCTTTGCAGTGGTAACCCTTACCCGCTAACTGCCTACTTCTGTGCACCCTTTTTGTTTGAGGTGGCGCGGGTTCACGCCACCATTAACGAGTGGTCAGTTGTTGCTGCACCTGAAAATGAAATCACTACAGCTGATGGATCTGCTACTATCGCTGCTTCCTCGTTGCCTGTCCGTGAGGTTATGGATTTGGTTGCACGAGCTGTGGAAGTGAGGAAACCTGACAAACGTGGTTTTTGCTGTTCGTCGATGCTTTACAGGAGGGAGAAAAGGGAGTTTGAGACTTGCGTTGTTCAGGGTGTAAGTTTCTCTTCCTACACCATGTGTTGATGGTAAATCGAATCTAGGCATTTGATTTTCTTGCTTTCTTTGAGTTAGCCGAAAGCTGCTGAAGATTCTTACGAGTTAACTATTACCTCAATGCGATTTCGGATTTCACTGCCCATGAGTTACTCTTTGGCAAAATTAGTGGGCCTTGTTGACTAAGACTCTAGTATATCGGGACTGGTGTCTGATTGTCGAATATGGACGTTCGTATCGTACAACAAACTCGTGTTTTGTCAGCCCAATCGGGTGACTTAAATAGTCAGGATCTCGCAGTTCTCGATTGATAACTTTGAGTTTGAGTCGTTCTGACTTTATGCCGCGGTTGTCATATAATTTGCTACTAAAATTAGTTAACTCTATGCAAACTGTCTTGCGTCGTTTTTAAATGCCTATAATGTGTTTGAGTGGTTAAAGTGGGGGACTATTTATTCGCTTATCACCTGCGCTTTGCTGTTACAAAGTCGTAGGCTGCTTGATAATGCATTGGATGATCGAAAGAGGTCGTACTGTTTTCGATGGGACCTGTTAGAGCACGTTGTATGGATGTGATGGTGTCTGCTGCTGCCGCTTTGATGACTGCTACCCTCCGGTTGAAGGCGATGGGGATGTGGCACATCTCTTTTGGCTGATGTCATGCGAGACTGATGTGTGAGCAGCGATGCGACAGTTGGTTAATCACCCCTACGCCATCATCGAATTAGTTGTGGTGGCGGTGGTGGACGCTGAGTACATGACTGCCATCCGCATGCCAGGGGATAGGATTGATGGGCCAGATATTTGTTGCTTCCGCATCTTCTTCACGTCCGTGTAGGGTGATTCTCTGACCGAGCGACTGGGTGGAAGAGAAGCTAGGATTGCTGGGGATGGAAATTTGCATCATTGTTTTCTTCTAGGCGGTCCTCTTACAGGTCTGGAGTGCACACCACTCCATCCTGAAAAGAGTGTGCTTTGTTCATATTTATAGTGGAATGCAGACGCAGTTGTTGAGAATGAATCGTTCGCTTACGAAGACCGAACGTTGGTGATGCCTTCGATCTGTCTACTCCATGGGATTTTAGTACAACTGGGGGATGTTTGAGAGAAACTTCATAAGAAGGCGATTGGAGGCCATTCTTCACTACCGCAATACTTGCCCATGAGAAGGCGCATGCACGAGATTGTGGGGAGATTAGAGAAGATCTGGCTTATAATGTGCACTACTGAAGCGGGTGTCTCTTATGCATCGTAGGAACCAAGTGGGGTGCAGACAGATGCATCGCTGAAGGATGACAGCGAAGCAGTGATGGTGGAATCTGTGGCACGTGGAGAATTGGCGTTGTCGTCGAACGCAGCACTGCAGGCTACGCGCGGCTGGGTGTCGGAGGGGCTGGATGCAGCCTGGCGCAAACATGTTGCCTCAACTGCCGCAATTCGGACTGCCTCGGTGGTACAGGAAATGAGGCTGGCAGAAATGGGGAAGGAGCCCTAATCGAGTCCAGTCCATCGCCACGGGATTGGAGGCGAGAGTAGCTGAGTTCCTAGTTATGCCCGTCATCCTATGTCACCTAAATTTGTAAGCTTTCATCGTTCTCTTATTTGCCCATTCATAATACAAAGTACTCAGCCACTTCACATCAATTTTTATCTCTTGTTCACATAGCTGTCCATAATTTGTCTTTCATCTTTTTACTTCCCTCGTGCACTTTATACTTTTGTACTCAACTCAACAATTTAATTTCACCTACCTGATGTCGCACCGATTCTTCTGAACAAGTCATTTGGTGGATTTTGTTTTAAGTTTTCTAACCGTACTCTTGGATTATTCGCGTGCTTTGAGACTGCCTTAAGGTTTGCTTTCCCGATGAAAGGTTACGGTGCTTACGTGCACAGCGTCTCCATTGGTCAGGCACGTGGTTGAAGCGTAGAGGTGTTGATATGTTTGAGGTTGGAAGGGGTTGATTTGTTCTAGGTGTGCGTAAGCATCACTAATCCATTCGACTGTGATGCAGCTGTCTAGTCTCTTGTAGCTATCAATGAGTTCGTCCCATTTGTAGGCACTGAGCGGGCGTCTAGCTCATGAGCAGATCTGGGAGAGTCAGTGGGCGATCGTCTGCACGTTCAATGTGTACTCACCACTTGAGGGAGTGATTTGGGTGACAAGTCAAAGGTGAATGCGTTTTATGTGGAGGAGGAAGGGGGGAGGGGAAAGGGAGGGTGAAAGGCCGGTGCATGTAGCACTGGATGTCACTCGAAATGTTTGCAAGTCTTTCACCTCCTAACTCAAATTGCGCTGCTCATTGATAATTGCTTTGAGGCGAGAACGTCTTTCGAATTCGCACAGCATTGGACGAAGAATGGAGGATCTGAAAGCCATAGCACCTGGTAGGGAGTTGCAATCACGTTTCAGCACTTTAGTTCGTGTGGACCAGAGTCACGGAGACTGCGACGAATGAACAAAAGCGAGGACAGAACATACGCTCTGTCCATCCATCCATCCATTTCAAGCATCGTCCTAATTTTCATCCTTTGTGAACGCCCACTTAGCATATCATTTGCCAATGTTATTTTGTCAGCGTAACCTTCGTTTATTAGTAGTAAAAACAGACGTACTTAAATGCATTCACATTCGCTTGAAGAGTTTACCTGCATACGCGTATAAATATGAGGAATTGGTCTGCTAATTAC
>JADWOT020000002.1:24446199-24466199 GCA_036345935.2 Taenia hydatigena
AAGTTCGTCATGTTGCCTGGGAGCTCATTCATTACGATAATGGAATCTCGCGGCTATCGGTAGTATATGAGGCAGCATAACAACGTTGCTAACAATTTATAAGTAGGCATGAATTGTTAAGCAACAGCAAAACTACAAGTAAATTTACTTAACACAAAATTAACGACTTCCAAGACGACGTAAAAATGCTTCAATTCACATATTCGACTAAAAAAATGTCTCAGAGCATGTGATTTTATTCCATCCTAAAGCCCAGAGAGAATCCACATGTGCTGCAAGAAATGCAGACATGAACATTAGACATTCAACAATAGTAAACTCCTAGTGTTATTGCCACTCAACACTCGCTTCTACATACAAGTCACTGATAATTTGTGGTCACAATACATATTTTATGCTGCCTGCTGCAATGACTCACAGGAATACATTAGGCTCACTGCAAGGCACTTGGTGGTGAGGTCTGCACCATTTTAGGAAAAGTTCATGTCCTCTTTGCACTGTCAGCGATTGGAGGCAATGGCAGGATCGGAATAACACATCTGTTATTCAGCACAATTGGATGCTTCTGACAACTTTATAGGTGGTCCGCAAAGGAAGCGTCCGTTTGTATAATAAGTATGCCTATTGATTAACAAAACATCAAATTACACAGGAAAGAAGAAAGGTATGCGCATGCGGTTTATACATTTAAGCACCATTCTGACGCACCAGGCAGGCTGCTATTTGTAAGTGTGTTTAACGAGGAAGATTTTAGTAAACGTAAAACACCTCGTGCAGGGGTGTGGGTGTCGATGGTATGTAAACTAAATGCCTCTTTTGGCAATAGAGTGCCACTAAAACAAGAAGCTTCTAAGCCTAACAAGAGTGAATAGTTATTTTGTGCAGGCAAGGTGTGACCAACTTGAACATTATTTTTACATGAACCAACAAAATTAATAAAGGCAGCCGTAAACGTGCGCTGTGCGTTGGTGACCGTGCTAGTATTGACAGTAATGAAGCTGGTACTGATACACTCAGATAGCCTGTTTCACTGCTACCGATGTTCCATTATCACGCAGCAAAACAAAATAAACAAAGTTTATTAATGGGCCACCAAAGCAACTTAAAATTGATTTTGGAGACACTTAGGCGAATGTAAAAACGTGTTCAGTACAATTCATGGCAAATTTAAGGAGGAAAGAATTCTTCCTCCTGAAGTGAGAGGCCTGAATACACTATTCTTATGAAGCACAGTCAACGATGGCATAGTGGTTGACAACTATTGGGATCGATTGCTCCAACTGCATTTGGCATCGGTTTCGGGCTTCTGTCATCGTATTTGAGCAGTCGGACAAATTACCAAGTTGGTAAAGGGAGCATGAAATTTAAGATCGTTGAAATCACTGACCGCCTCGATGTTATTTTCACCGTTGCCAAAAAAGGCGTCTAGTTCACAATGCGTGGTGCTTATGTGGTCTCTAGCACAAGGGCGTCGAAGGCGATCGTATGACGATAGTGGCTTAAATCACAGAACGTGGATCAAGCACTTGTTTATGTCCCAAGGAATCTGTTTATAACGTTAAGATCTACTGTTCAAATGGAGTCATAGTTGCCATTGGCGAAATCGTTCTTCAAGATTGTGTGTTTAGGCACCTAAATGTGCTAGTAAAGCCACTCCTCCTCGAGCGAAGCATGTTTGCCTGTTATTTAATGCTGAAACTCGACGAGAGAATTGACGTTGAGCAAACTAACGCATATGTGGTGGCATTTGTTGCAGATGTCGGAGGAGATTTCCGCTACACTGCATTAAGTGCATAAAGCATCCAGCAGGTGACACAAACTTCTTTAATGCCAAATGTCACAATGTTCGCAATCCCACTATCTGTTTGGTGCTAGTAATGGTATCGCCATCAACAAACCATATCGTTTGCAGCGACTTTTGCTTTGCAATGAATGACTTAGACACTGTAATCAATCACTACCACAAGAACAATATCGGTATGCTTGGTGGTTACCAAGATAAAAAGTTTGCATAAAATTGAAAGCATGAGCTTTCCCAGCTTGATAATAAGACGAAAATTTGACACACTTAACTTATAAACACAAAATGAAATGTGTCAAATGTAGTGACTTCCTGTCTTTCGTGGCTCCATATCACATAAACAGGGTTTTAGCTTACATTTCGCAATCCGCACGCACTCACGTCCCAAGATTACCCGTAGCGCACCTGTACGAGGGTCGCTTACGTAAACTAAGGCTATCTTTATTGCACACACTCCCAAACAGTAGTAGTCACAAGGCACTTGAATGCGTGAATTGTCAAAGCTACTAACAAACGCCATTGCACTCCATCTTTCTACATTAGCGAACAATCTAATGCCTTGTTAATCAGGAAGCAAATTGCTGCAGCTTGTTGATTTGTCGAAGGATGAGCGCCTACAATCAAATCCGTAGTAGAGCACAGGTTTTATTACTGCCCTTGGTGCTGGTGGAGGCATACTGTAACTACGAATCGAGCATAGGCAACCATCATGAGTAGAGTTGGGCTTGATACGGAAGACTGTGCTCAGCAACTTTGCTAAGGCCGTTTGGCTTTTATGTCCAGTTAAGCCCGTGTTCAAATGTTAGCTGCATTTTATCTCACAGTCTCTAATGCTGAGTAGTATAGAAATAGCACATCAAGCCTCAAGCACTTAGATTCCTCTGCTGCTGCTGTCGCTGCTGCCACTAGAATCAGCTTTTGTGAGCTGCCAATTGTTTGAAAACATATTAAAATGCACCTCTTATGCACACCCGTAAATGTCTGATAGTATTTCTGTTTTTTTGCGGTAGGATCAGAAGTCTTAGCGCGATTTCGTGCCTTGTGCTAGTGAGCTGCGATTATGCTTTAAAGACTTATTAGCGTTTAACTTTTCGCTGATGTCAGCAGAGGACCAAAATGTGGTCATGACACATCACGACCTATTAGCTATTAGTAGGTGTGCAATTTTGAACAACATGTAGACTTGCATTGTGTTCATTTGTTTGGAGATTTCACAACCAGTCATTTAAACGCCTTTTTATGTCCTAATTTACCAATTAATCTTTTCATCGAAAATGCACCGTAGGCAAAGTGCGAACAAGAGTGCATGGTGAGTTTGCTTGTTCGTAGACAAGAATTTTTATATTAATGCAGCGTGTGTTGGTAAGAAATTTCTTTGTACTTTTGCTAGCACCTGGGTATGGAACTTATGTGTTCTGTAAGAAGTGGTTTACCTAAATTTTACTTAATTAGGTGATTACAAATGTTTAGACATTAAATCACATGGCAGTAACCTCTAGCGTGATATAATGCGGTCTTGAACTACAATTTTGCACATTGCAGATCACAACAAAGCACTCTACTTTGTAGTCTTAAAAGTTTAACTACTGAAAACAGGCTGTCAGTCCCTCTAGGGCACTTTAAAGTGACAGGTATGCGAAATCTGCGGATTTAAGGTGCTGCAGTAGTGACATAGGTATTACTGTTAGGAAAAATCAGGGGCCTGCTAAAGAGGGTTCCGATTCGTGAACATTTCCATAGGATCACTTGTATGGCCGTCTGCGGTCCCTGACAAATGCTTCTACCTCCATTTCAATTCAAAGATTTTACTTTTGCGGTTATTTTTCAAGAACTCTAGTAAGCGAACTACTTAAGCTTACTTCTTTCACATGGTTGCAACTCATTACTTCAAGTCGAGAATATCTGTCATTAGTGTATCCAGATAACCGTAAACGAGCCGTTAATGAGAGTTTGTGCTCTTAACGTCCATCTCTCTACCTAAATGTCAGTGGCAATTGATTAGTGAGTCGATTGGCCCATGTAAACGACCGCTTAGAAATCATTGTACACCAGTGTAAGGGTTGACAACTTAAGAAGGTGCAGGGCAGTCAAGCACACAACTTGGTATATGGTAGGTCAGCATCAGAAGGCACGCTAGACATCGAGATAGTGGCAATTGCAAATAAAACCAGCTAAAAACAAAGAGTTTTATCTTTTTCAACCGCATCAAATTTTACACGTGGTAGAGGTGAGACTCCTTTCCTGCAGATGCTCTTAACGGTGAAACCCAATGCAGGAGATTCAGTAAAGGAGCAACGTCAACATTTGTTTAAAGCTCTTCTAATTGAAAATATGTGCCGATAGATAAGGCATGTTATCAACCAGAATCAGACAGATGGCTCTTGAATTTCACCTATTCTTAATCCGGCAGCAATTAAATCACAAACTCCACACCAACTTACTCAACATAGGTAATAAAGCTAAATAAGAAGGTGAATTAGGAATAACATCGGTTTTTTGAAATCATCTGGCTCGTTGATGCAGTCAACTTAATAAACGAAGTGTTATTTCGCAACACAATATCATCACTGAGCATCGAAACACTCGCAGATCGAAAACAACTTTTGTTTAACTATAAAATGCTTTCATTTAAAATTTATACAACAGAAAACGCACCTTTTGGTAAGAAAACACGGCTTCATGACTAGACTTATTTTTATCAGGAATTACAGCTTGCTAAAGCCGGCTAAGCTATCGCGGGAAAAACAACTTCCCTAGCATAAAGACGCTATGCTCAAAAAGACAGTTACAAGAGGCGGAGACCCTGACATTCTTCAGTTCATTTATGCTTGCCATTTGCAGTGAGATTCAAATAGTGGTCCCTTTTGCAGTTGGAAAAGATTATTTCTGGCTCCGCTTATAGTCTACAAGCTGCGCAAAAAGTTTGACCGATTAACATGCACCAATGAATGGTTTTAATGTAAATCGAGAGAAAACCAAGACATCTGCAAAGTACGTGGTCCAGTAATCCGGTAGATACGACAACAACATCGTCAACCCAAAGATAACGGAACAAACTTCACTACTCAAAATAGCTACAAGGCATGAAAGAGAGCCACCAGTTAATACCATAACTTGACAGAAAAATGAACAATGCAAATGGTGATGAACATAAGAGGGTAAGCATATGCAAAAATCAACCTTCCACGTGCTATCATTAAGAATTCTTGACGTCCAAACCGATAACTCGAACTTGTGTCAAAATCCACATTTCTTATTGAGAGATTTCACTACCTCTTGTCGGCTGCAGATGGCATTCTTTCAGGGAAAAAGCACCGTTAGACCGCAAAGGAGAGCGACTGCATAAAGCCTTGGATGCTTTTACCATAGGTCTTAAAAGCATATGCTGAGGCTTCAGCATAAAATTAAAATTACCCAAAATGAGCCTAGTTGTTTGTTTGTCAACCATGCCATTATTCACCTCAAATTACACATGCTTTCGTTGAATCTACATTTAGTTAGAATATGCATGAACATTGCAGTAAGCTACGCCATTCTGTAAATGATGACAGTAGTTTTCTAATAGTTTTTATTAGGCTTAGTGTTTATCTGTTCCTCCTTTACTCTCGTTTGTGTCGCGGATGGGTGAATTGTGACTGAAACCTGCAGCTATGATTCGCATTTCACTTACAATATGCATACATGTTGTCAATTTCTTTTAGTCTAGGAGAGGGTAACATGTGCACTCACCCTCTGCTGTACAGCAGCCGTGTGGTTTATTGCGTGTCCAACCTCACGGAGGTCTGAGATGATGCATTTTGTGTGCTCCCCCTGTGTCACGATCCAAAGCTCATGCTGCTAGTCTCCCAGTCTTCGTGGTCCTTAGTCATATCTATTCGTCTACAGTACTTTGGTGCCGAAAATCATTGAGCAAATTTTAAGTAACAGACCATTGTACAATTTCTTTCCCTTACTATCGAACACAACGGAAATATCTCTACAAATTTTGTGAACTGAAAAATTTTGTAAGTGATCCAGTGGCTTATCAATGAGAGAAATTGAAATAACCATAACATCAACAGTAAGGAAGCACGCACTCCAAGATGGGGCGGATGTTATTTGTCCTCGAGCGAAAAAAAGGGAGTGTAATCTACTTTAACAACCATGTTCAACGCGTCTCGGTTATAACGCAGTCAATACTGACTAAAATTGGCCTTCTCAAATCTGTCGGCGTAGATCAAGAGAATGAGCACCGGAGCTAGGGAAATTTGTGACGTCGTACCATTCACACTAACGGAAGCGTTATTGGAGCTATCGTCCTTCCAAAACAGCATGAAACTCCACCCTCTTCCATTGTATGGCTAAATAAGGCAAAATTCACCTTCTACTTCTGCCACTGATGTCGAAGGGACACTTTGACCTCAACGTGCTTCACATGGAACCCATTTCCAACTTCAATTTGGAGAACTGCTGCAGTGTAGCACAATTCGTCATCTAGAAGAACAAAACAGTCACCGACCAGAGAGGCTTCCTCCGCTACCAGGCAGTGATAGAGACAACGAAGAGTAACATAAGGAAACTGCAACTGCTGAACAAATAGGGATTCCATGGCTTGCATCAAATTAGCGTCAAATTCTGGAGAAAGGAAGACTTAGTGTGTTTGGAGAGGAAGTGAGAAAGACAGCGAGAGAAGTAGAATGTGGGATGATGGTGACTAGATGAGTGTAAGGAAATGAAGTAGACGTGTAGAGGATCCGGCCCTAAAGAAGGGAATTTGAGACCAAGTCAATTAGCCAAAGTCAAACCTTTAGTCCAACATTATTCACGATCTCCGTGAATGATCGGAAATGCTTACTGTCAAACGCAAGTAGACGTGTATTCCCTCAAGATAAGTGCTGCAATTCTCAGTCTCTGATGCGATCTCCTAATGCAGGTTGCCATTCTGTGGAGGCAGATTTATGTACGCGTGTTGGAACACCTGTGTGCACTAGTCGACCGCCAGCAGGTTATCAGTCTGTGTGTAGCACATGTTCTGTGAAGTTATGCGTTGGATGTCTTACGCATCGTTATTACAAGTCTAGCCTTTGGCGTATTCTGTCGACGTGGGTGCATTAGCATGATCACACGCACGTGGGAATTTGAAATGATTCAACGACCCCACCCACGAGACGTTTATTTGCAATCAAGGATTCATATTAAAAACTGGCTCCACAAAGCTGCGATTTCACCTCATTGCTTTCCCATTTTCTATTTTATAACCTCAATCTCCCTCCATTCCCACGTCTCACATTTGCAGCATCATCTATGCTCCACTTCAGTAGCACGACTTTGTTGAGTTCGCGTGATCTATGCACTGCTGCATCCTGGTTTTCTAATTCTCGGTGCAATTGTGAATCACTGCAGGGAAATTACTCAGTCAAAGGACCACCACTTAGATGTGATTGTGAACTGCGAAATTCAGCTAATACTGGTGGAAACTACCATAGAGCTGGCTGTGTGTAGCGCTTAGTGGGAGTTAGAAGGACATGACGTCTGTATTGGGTGACGACCAGAGCAGCGGGCTTAAGGCAGTTGTGGGTCACTTCAAGGTTGATCTACTCACTGATGTCAATTTGTCTGGGGAGTTCTGTTTCGGGACCAAATCACTGCATACCTCTCGCCCTCCTTCTTAGCAAAACCAAAATATTTATTCCGCAAGCCCATGGCTTCAGGAATACCAGATTAGTGTACCTTTGACCTCCACATTTTATTTGGCAGTATCTACGCCGATTACTTTTATTAATATTCCGGTCTTTAAGCTAATCGACTTCTTTGCGCTGGACTTCGCAGCTTTGCCTCACCACTACTTGCCAATCTTATTAGATGATACAAAGGTTCCTCAACATTTTATACGCAGAGTGTGGAAATATTAGGCATTTAAAAGTGTCATGAGGACCATATGCAGTTTTAGGCGCCGAATTCTATGTGAACCTTGACATTGCCCTACTGGATCCCAACTACGCTTCTAGCACGCAAAATCTGTAGTCAGACAAGCAGACTGACATTTTGGACGTTTAAACACACACCTCCAATGATTTGTCGATGATGACCTCGGACGTATTAGGCGAAAGAATTTAACCAAGTGTTGTGGCCATGAAGCAGGACATGCGCCTTCAAATTAATGCTGAACTTATTGTTTAGCATTCCTTGTAGTTATTAGCCATTAGTTGGGAACGAATCAGCATTTTTGGCCCAATAGTTTGTAAAAATTTGTTCAAGGATCGCTCTGCTGGTGCAACCACAAAGAAGTGTGGTTTTCGGTTGGTGACCTTAATGAGTGGCATGGATAATCTGAGGCAGTGTAGCAATGTGTTGGACCTATGGCAAGTTGTGGAGCCAAGGACGCCACTGAAGCGCATTGTGATGTGTCTAACAGAACACATTTCAAAAATGGACATAAAATGGTCCTTTTAGATGCATCACGTATTTGATTTCCACCACGGGGAGGAATTAATGCATCCGTCTTGTTGTTTAGGTCTGTTGGAGTCTATAATAGCATTCGAGGTTAGCACATCGCTTGGCACGTCTGAAGAAGCAAAAGCACCAATGCATTCTGCTTTGCCTCGTTCCTGGTCCCGTGGTCGTACTCGCACAGGCTTTCAGTGACATTTTGTCAGCCCTGAAGCAACTTCCACCGGAGCTCGCTGGCTCTCGCAGTTCACAATCACCTCCTCCACGATGGTCTTCGGCTGAGTTGTTTAAACGTCGTCATTCACTCTTGCCTTGATAGCCTTGATTCATTCATCCGATGTTCTCCTTTCTGATTGGTCAACTTCCCAAATTGACCTCTTTGCAATCGGTTAGGGCTAGTGCTCCTGTTTTTGTCCTAATTATTCAAAAGTTATACCCAGCAAAGTGTATCGACCAATCTGCGCAGTCTAAGCCTAAGAAGTAATGCCTATAATCCACAGTCCATGTTTTATTAGGCTTTTTGATGATATCATACAAATCGGAGAATTTGGTAAAGCAGACATCTCATACATGTCCGCGTCAAATTACAAATGTTGCTTTTTCTCACTTTTCTCATCGCGACCCCTATACAGCCCAAGTGTCAACTTCTGTCTGACCTTTAAAATTGACTAGCTGGATCCTAAATGCACTCCTACCACAGGAATCTCCTCTTCCGACAAACTCTTTCATGGAGGAGGTTTGAAGACTTGTGGTCAGAAAAGCAGACTTACATTTTGGAGAGTTAAATACACACCTTCAATGCATTCTTGGTGATGACTACGAATGTCTTAAGCAAAAGAGTGTAATCAAATGTGACCATGAAGAAGGACACGCGGCTTCAAAATAAGGCTGAAATTCTTTTTTACCATTCTCTGTGGTTATTTGCTATTATTAGGAAACGGAAAGGCATCGTTAGCTAAATAGTTTATCAAAAGTTGTTCAAGGACCGCTCTACTGGTGTGGCCCCAAAGAACTGTAGTCTTTGGTTGGTGACGTGAATATGTGGCATAACTGATCTCAGAGAGTGCAGCAATGTGTCAAACCTCAAGCGAATTGTGGAACCGAGAATGCCACCGAAGTGCATTGTGACACATCTAACGAACCACACATCGAAAATGGGCATGAAAATCACTTTGGTGGAAAACTACACATCTCCTTCCTCATAAATATTTAGTGAAAGGAGATCGGTCTCTGTGTCTCTGCCCGAAACAGGGTCTCAAAAATCATAACCAGCTAGCCTTTGAAGTAAAACCTTTGCCATTTTGGTTGCGAAATCACTCGAATCCAGTAGCGAAAGCTACTAATCAGGAAGACCACAGCCACAGTCTACTTGTTACTTATTTTAATGGTATCAGATTTAAAGGAAGAAGGAATTGAGTGATATATGAAGTCAAGCATCGTTGGTTTAGTATGCCTTACGTTAACTGTGAATGCATGGCGAAGTGCTCACTATCTGTCCTTCGTACCTCGTGTGTGTCTGTGTTCCTTTGAAGGTTTCCATCTCACTCCCATTCGCATAACGGTACCGATACCACATAAACTTTAAGCAAGTCTAATACAATTTCTGCTATGGAAAACGTGCTTAATGAAAATTGGATCATGAACTTATTTGCCTAGGACGTGGTTGCTCAAAAATCTGGATTCCTTAAAAGAAGCGAACAATTGCGTCCCGCATTTTCCTCTATTCATTTAAACAGCGTGAACAACTCGGTGGAGGGCAACATCAAGCCAAGGCTAACTGCTTGAACAAATGGGGAAACTATTCACACTTCACGCACACCAGCCAGTTCCAACAAGCCTCTGGTAGGCTTCCATTCTGTTCCGATATTTCCTTAAACAACTTACGGCCGCTTGCGGATGATGATGGTCCCAGTACGTTTGCTACCAATGTCACTCTCGAGTTCTTGTGCGGCAATAATGCGTTCCATGTATACGGAGCTGGTGTGCTACTGGAGATTGAGGTAAGTAGGCATGGTGTGATAGATAACTAGCTGGCTGGTGCATTCGGTGCAAAAAAAAACATTCTAAGCAAGAATAGTAGGCTGAAAACCACCAATTTTAAAACCAGTAAATCTGAATTTGGCAAAATTATGCCATAGGAGAAGTGGGTAAGAAAAGAGGAATGTGAGAGCAGTCAAACCTAGCTGGAATGTGTCTCTTCCCAAGGCGATTGATTTAAGGCTTTCCCTGCAGCAAATAACTCGATAATAAGACAAAAATAAGAAAATCGGGTATTGTAGGTAATTAAGACTTCTTCAAATTTAAAACCAAGGAAAGGATAAAGTTCCACGTCACCAAGACCTTGTCCTCTTTTAAACGTCGTCTGTGAGAAATCCGTAAAAATCCTTTTAGTTTTGCAATAAATTCCTAAGTCTTCTAACAGAAGTCATTGTGAGTTGGTACATGCGATTTTACAAGAAATTTACTGTGGCAGACACAGGACCACCGTTGAGCATTGCGACGTTGAGGAAACGACACATCTTTACTCTGATTAGCTCTTCAACACGAGTCTCGATTTTTGATGGTGCCTAAAAGATCTTAATGGAGCAAGTTAGGCGTCGGATTTTTCGACTAGATGAGGGCTCACCTTTGCGTAGAACCATGATGAGTAGAGAGGATAGCTGGCACTACTGCACCCAATTAGCTTATCAAAAATTAATTTTTAATGTGTCACCTCGGGTGCGTAGCTTTTATGCTGGTAAAAGCGCGTCCTAGACATCTCCGCTCCCTTGAGCACTTTGAGACTGCTAAAATGAATGAGGACTTATTCGTTTCATTCTACAAGGCATGAGAGGCAATGTTTGCAGCCATTCTCCATTTGTTAGATGTCAAATTAGGATTAGTCATTCTCGCGACCCTCACACGTTAAAATCCTGCCTTAGGGAGGGTGAAATAGCCAATGCGAAGTGTACGCATTGACGGTAGCGAATGCAATTCAAATAGCATTTCTAGACAGTCGTGGTAGATGCCTGTGGTCGCAGACAAGCCCGAGGGGAATGACGATAAGAGATGCCCTCTTAGTGAATGGCATTGTGAGAGAATTTTCTTTCTACAGGCACAAAATCCGCCTATTGCTGCTTCTGAAGACAAGAAGCGCGTCCAGTGAACGAAATGGTGAGCATCAGCCAAAAACGAATTGCAAGTGGACGGCGAAACATGGTGAAGGCCTTCGACGGCTAAGGCAATAGCTCTTATCCACTCCGACCCCGACACACATTTACCGGAATGACATTCTCGATAAGCGAATCAAATTGTATATTAATTAAATAGCGATTCTATAAAATTAATATTTTAGTGTTTTGCTGGTGTTATAAGAAACGCATTTGCTAATTGAATGCCTTCCAAATTGGATGTTAAAAGCGATTCGTTAGTCAAGCAACTTTCTGACTAAAACTACGTGTCGGTTAATAGGTTATCAAAATGCATTAGAAAGTCTATTCCCATAAAGACTTTTTTGTGTCTTACATTTTAGACTAATGTGCATACATACCAGAGTAAAAGGAATGTGCACCACACGATTTGGCTTGGGTAAGAGGCGTTTAGCAAACACAGATGTGGTAGGAGAGACATCGCAAATTTTACAGATGTAAACAAGTGGTTGGAAAGCCAAAACTTGTGTCAATACTAGGATTATCCCCTTGCTTAGAGGGGCATGAGGGTTGAAGGCGGAGAACTTAAAGTGGAATATGCCACACTGGTGGCAACCCTAATAAACTTCATCTCGTTGAACTATGATTTGAGCGTAAAAGATTGACTTCAAACCGCCAACTGTGACTCTTTGCTTTGTTTTGACACCGCAGCGTGACGATTGCCTCCGTGCCTTGCTAACTCCCTCCAAGGTCTGTGTTTGGCTGTAATAGATGGTGGTATCATCACTCATACCGACCTGGCCCAAAGTTGTAGCATCCTAACCCACCTTGTCATTGGTGAGCGGGAGAAGACCCTCGTCCTATACCTTATCGTATGTTACCAAAAAGTGAGCCACAATGACGAGAGGTATGCTAAAGTACTTTAATAGAGGGAACTTGCCATGGAGTCATGGTTGGACAAACGTCCAGTGCAGATGTACAGTTTGACCACCTAATATGGTTGAGAACTTCTGCGGCACAAAGACAAATTATCTCAGCTGGCTGATGGTACGGCCTAAAAGACGATCATATCCAATGCTTTTTACTGTGCTTCCCCCCGCCAACCGCATTATGCCCTACGATTAAATGATCATCCTTCGCCTCAATCTGCCTGTTCCCACGAGCCTTGCATTCATTTTTGCAAGTTGCAGACGAAGTTGGAGATAACTCATGCAGATTCCTTACTTAATCCGGGGGCAAATTAGTCCGTAATGAACCTTCAGGCTTTCCCCACCCGTTTAAACAAGACCACAATCGCTTCTCTCCTTGTGCAAGGCCACATTTGGTAGAGGAAAGAGAGCTTTGAGTTGGCTTATAGAATTAGTCATAGTCATGCATTCAGGCACCACTGTCTATTTTAGGCCAACTTGGGACAACTTTTGGTGCATAAGAAGCAATTTTCATTTTGCGAAATTATCCTCATTTGGAATCATACTTATCAGCTTTTCACAAATAATGAGCAGTATAAAGCACTTTGATAGCTCTCCATTCAGTTGTTAGTTTAATGACAAAAGAACTACGTGACCAAATTAAATAAAGCTTAATTTCTTTTTTTGTAAGAATGTCACGATAGCGCTTCTTAGAAGATCAGGGTGCAATATTTTGCCTAATGGAAGTTATCACATCCTCAACATTTTTGTATGATTGTCATGGTTATTACGATGATTCTATAAGTAAAAAGTAGCAATAAGTTTAATGAACCCTTGTTTACCTCATTTTAGAGCATGGCTCCAATGCAGACGAGCGAAGAATTCACAAATTTCTACTACCCTAGATATCCCAGGATCGCCCATGGCGAAGCCATAACGACCAAAAGCAAGAAAATGCATTCGACAGTGCAAATGCTTTGAGCTACAGCTCATCAAGTCTTTACTTTCCGTGGTATGTACGAAACCATTTGTGACACGGAGAATTAGCAAAGCACAACCATTCATAGCATCAATTTAAGAAGGATAGGATGGACGTAATCGTTCACGCTATCAAATGCACACAGCTGTTTTTTGAGCTTAATTGGCAAAGATGATGCCGCACGCTGCCATTGTCACATTTGTCTTGTTACTATTTTCTCAAACGACCGCACTCTACATCACACTTTTTCCCCAGCGGATTCGAGTTAATCGCACTTTGCAAACTTAGTGGTAGCAAAGAGGGTTGTATGGGTTCTAATGGCAGCAAATATTGTCATTCGGTCTACATGCAATTAATCTCAGCTCATGGGCGGAATATGCGCACTTGACTGCGCACCTCATATAGAAACTTCCCTCGATAAGCAAAAATCAAAGCAAATAGCTAATGAAACCCTGCAAGTTGTCTTAAGATGGTTTGCAAAGAGGAGTTCTGCTTTGGTGGCCAAAGCAATGTGATCAATTGAGAAGTTTGACGTTGCACGTCCTCTAAGACGACTATTGAATCAGCGTACAGTCAGCTCCACTCCATCGTAGCTTAAAAATGCGTTGAATTCTCCATCGTTTTAAATCGTGTTACCACTTGGTGCAGTGAAAAGTAAGAACATGTGGAGCGATGCAGACTGTCAACAGTAAGACACTTGCATTTTTGAGATGTGTGGAGCATGGCGTGTGGTTGATGAGAAGTTTAAGAACGGGTGATTTTTCCACCGCCTGATGCCTTTAGAGAAATGACTGTTTTCATTAATCCATTTCAATGAACTAACTACCCATCATTTCTGATTTTAACGAAATTTTCGTGTTTTATGTTTAACTAAACGCTGTTAAGACTCAGAAAGTTGAATCCATTTTGAGGGTTTTACTTCCTCCTTGTTTGGCTTCTGTACTTGTGTGTTATTTATCACAACACTTAAGCTAAAGTTGCATGCTAAACCACTAGACTTAACAAGCACTCAACCGCCAAGGAAAAGTAAACGTGTTGTTAAATCTTTTGAGCAAATTCGTGGTCTTCCGACCAGCCGATAATCATTTATTTTCAAACTAAGAATTGAGAGTCTACATCGCGTAAGTGGTAAAAACAGTAACATTGACATTGTTTGTCATTTCCAAAGCATGACTGTGGTATCTGTGCATAGAGGGTTTATTTTTTCAACTTTGTTTACCCCAAGAGCCCACTTTGCGTTGAATGCGACCGAATTCGTTACTAGCATCTGCCCATGATTCCGAGAAGCAATTGAGAAAAATTGCCTTTAATCTCTCATAGAACTTCAACCATTCCTAGCAGTAGTTATACGTTAGTGCGATTCGTAGTACATCTTACGCAGCATCCACTCTACTACATTTAGCAGCCTGGCACCGAAGGCAGAGGAAGACAGTAATGCGGTATCTCTGCGATGTTCAACACTTGATCATTAGTCAAGCAGAAGGGATTATGCGCTGTCTAAGAGTCCCCTCGCAGTTCATTCGTGCACTTGAAGTAATATCCATTCCTACTCAGGTTTGGCGCGTGTCTAGCACTTCATTGCTGTCAAGCACTACAGTGCTAGCTTCATCGAATTACTAATGCTCCATGCCATGCAAAACGTCTCAGGCTGACAAATGAGAGCTTGGAACCTAAACCAACCATTCTGCACACAAGCATTAGTGAAGTGGATCGGCGTTTACCAATGGCCCGCGTCATCCCATCGTAAGGTCGTGATGGTGTCAATTAATGCAAGACATTTTCCATAACAAAGATATGAACATCAAAACGTATTTAGATATGGTAAAGTGGGACTATTTACGAATGAACTTTTAAGTGTTTGTGAGAAACTGCAGGACGTCCTTCGTGTTTACACAACTCGATGCTGGCATATTTGAGGTGTGTTTTAGAGATACTACTTGTTTAGTCCATTTAGCGCTGACATTATTTATTCCCTGATTTAGCGCACCCACAAGAACTGCATTATCGTACTAACACCGCACAACTTGGATTAAATATTTCAACGAGACATGCGCGTGATGTGCTTCTCTCGTCATGGTAATGCAGTTGCAAGCACATTCACTGGTTCCTCACTGGTGCACAAGTTTCCGGCTGAAGTGCTTGCAAAAATCCCATTCATTGCCATTTGCAAAGCGTTCGCTCCATTCTCACTTGTAGCACGCCAACAAATTATGTAGCCTTCGTGAGTATCACTTCGGAACCATTAGTTTTTTTTCACCAAAAACCTCATAGCATAACAAAGAAATGCCTTCTCATCCAAAATCATTCGCATCGGGGAAGTGTCTTTGAAAGCCGCCCTGTAAAGTGTCATTTGGAACAAAGTGAAAGAAGGATGTACGTTTATAACCGCTGGAGAAAGGCCGCACAGCTCTAAACTGTGTCTCTTGTCAATTGATAATTCATACTTGATGTTGTGCTTCATGCCAAGTGCCATGATAATACCTTTGATGAGCACTTGATTTGACCTGCAAACAGATGGTGCGTTCTATGCGCATCATGTGTTGGCAAGCGTGAGTGACTGAGAGAAGACTCCTCAGTAACACCAGTGGGAGAAATGCAAACTCTTTTGAGTACCTCCGTCGGTTGTGGGTGAATAAACGGTGCAAATGATTTTAAGTGTAACTAACTCCTTCTTCCATTTTGCCAAAAGCAATGTCAAAACCGAAGAGGCTGTTAGTCATTAATAGGTATACGACGCTAGACCTGGCCTTCAAACGACACTGTTAAATACCATCGTGCCACATCAACTATTCCGATCGAGAAAAGTCCACTTTCTTGGCTATCATTGAAAATTTACCCAGTTTGACTTAATGCGCACCTTGAAGTGCTGCGTGAAACATGCCTGCTGTTGCAAAGTCATCGCAGTCAATTCTCCTTGCCAGGCTGAGGTCATCGCCGCAAAACAATGGCTCCACTGCTCCCTGTTGGTCTTGTGGACTCCACATACTCCTCTCACTTTCAACCAACAAGTCATTGATAACTTAAAAAGTTCTAGAAACCACAAAATTAATGAGTTTTAGCCGCTGATGGTAACATTGTTTTTTGATGATGACGTCCACCAAAGAACGTGATTTCTCATAAAAACCTTGCCATCACTCCCACAATTCTATGCGACATCAAAATTCATACGCTTGGAGGATTCACAAACTCATGACTGCAACTTTTTAAAAATAATTCGCTCACAAATCATTTGGAATCATTGACATCATTTGTTTGAAGACAAATGATGATTCACAGTTTATCGAAACTATGCGCTCGCCTTCGTATTGTATCGCGCAACTTCACCTTGGTTATTGAAGTTTTCTGCTCAACGGCCCCTTCTACCCCATCGTCTATGTTCATATGCTGACAGCTGAAGCCATCATTTCACGATAGCTATCATATGACTTGTCAATGTTGTGCCAAACCTGTTCTGCATCACCAATCACCAGCGACTATATTTCATACTACAAGATTGGCATTATACAAGTGGGTGAAGGCGCGACCTCATTGTGCAAATCCACATCTCGTTGAGCGACCTTAAGAGTAGACAATAAAGGATGCTTTGTGTGCAACATTCCTACACCGATGAAGTCTCAACTTGCATGTCCCCTCATTTCCATAACACGACCGATTCTCGCATCGCAGTGACACATTTATGCCATATTTTTATTTTAGCAATCAAAAGCTCAAGGAAATATCAGGAAAATGACGAAAAAGCCTTGCATTCTACGGTGATAACTACTGTTCACCGCATTCGGAGTTGAATCAGTTCAGTGTGTTCCGTTCATTGCCCTCACAGCCCTTCTTCTGCCAAAGACAAAGTGTATCATTGGCATGTGACACCACTGAACGTACTGGCAATGCAGTTAAGGGTCCGCAAGATGAAAGGTTTGACGACCTTTCCTTCTAGTCTTTTAGTTTCTTTTTCAACTTGCCCTTATAGGTTATCCAACGCTATCATTTACGCTGGTGCATTCGATGCCACTGCAGAGAGCTATTTTTTTTCAGTTCCCACTAATAAATTGGATGCCCTTATCCCCTTTGATAAGTCAACTTACAGGCAAGAAAACCACCAAATCACCTCTTTCATTTTTTATGTCTTTGGCAGAAGAAGGGCTGTGAGGGCAGTGAACGGAACACACTGAACTGATTCAACTCCGAATGCGGTGAACAGTAGTTGTCACCGTAAAATGCAAGGTTTTATCGTCGTTTGCCTAATACCTTCTTGAGCTTTTAATTGCTAAAATAAAAAAGCATAAGTGTTACTGCGATGCGGGAATCAGTTGCGGTGAAGAGGTGAGGGGACGTGCAAGTTGAGACTTCATCAGTGTAGGGTTGTTGTACACAAAGCATCTTTTACTGTCTGCTTAACTGTCCCTCTACCCTATAACTCTTAAGATCGCTCAACAAGATATGGATTTACACAATGAGATTGTGCCTTTGCTCACTAGTCTTCTCGCCCCTGGGAGAAGGTGCAGAAAGGAGGAGGCGAATGGAGAGATCTCCACCTACAAGTGTTTACTCAACTCCAGTAGGCATTGCGTGTCCAATTGAGTTTTAATAGTTGATTAGATTATCCAGAATGTGAAGCGTATTACTACGTTTTACGAAGACAATGAGTCCACTAGTCTGCACTTTTTGTAAGCCGGTCCTGCTGATGTTTTCCTTGGTCCGTTTTTGCCCGTCGAGCTTTCCCGTGTGTTAATGAACCGGATGGTAAGGCGACCTTTGAAATCAGCATCATTGGTCTTGACAACCAAGTTGCTCTGTCGAACATGGTTAGTCACCTTCGCGTTTTCCGAAGCAGTTGACTGTGGCAGCTTTTGTTGCGATTTTTAGGATGTACACAGTCATTTGCATCAGGCCCAACTCCCTTTACTGGTGAGTGAGGACAGGCTGATGTTTACTGCGTGTACTGTGCACCGCAATCGCACGAAGCAAACATCAATCGCATTCATTTTACATTTTGTTCATGAGGCGATGTGAAGGGATGCAAAACGCAATGTTCAAATTACTGCCTAAACTGGATTCGATTGCGATTCTGGACTTTGATTTCAGTGCCATGGAAAACTTCAGCTACCTCTCCATTCATTTTATCAATGGATCTGATCGACTAGGTGATATTTGGCCTTCGTTTCTGCTGCCCATCCATTTCGATGCCCTATTAAGCACGTTGCGTACAAATAGCTATTAAAGTGAAATTAGGAGAATGTCCACAATCATCCCTCGGAAGGGCTGCGACGTGTAACTCATAATTCGGCAAGACCTGTTCATTATACATTGTCGAATCTGTGCATTCACCTCTGATTGTCTTCATCACGTCCACTCGGAAGCCCAATACAACCGCTACGACAAACACAACAGCTCATGGAGAACACTGTTCAAATCAGTTAAGGTGAAAGTTTTATTGAATATCAACGCCAGCAGCGTTCGTGACTGACTCAACGCAATGTGGTAACAGAGGAGAATGTGTACACCGTCGACCAGCTCACTTACCACCATGGCACATAGGATCAGAGGGTGTCATCTCTTCGGGGACCAACAGTGTCTTCAGCTTCAATACGCTCAGATGTACTGGCTACCTCCCACCCAACTGTTCATCTTAAACCAGACCGTGACACAGGGATTGACATCATCGCATCACGCTCTGAGGCCGCATTCCTCGCTACTAACAATTGCCAGGTCATGACGTTTTAGCTGGGCATACAGTTGGTAAGGCCGGGATGCACTCTCCTCTTAATCACAATCATTCACTTAGTTACAAGTTCCTGGAATAAGTATGATACTTCCCTTAGCTTAATACGTTTTGACGTGGTTGGGCAAAATGCTTGATCAGCTTCCCTATAATATTTGTGACACCAAAGACACTACACGGAACTGGAAATGCCAAGCGAATCATAAGACTAGGAAATCATCGTAGAGCTGAATTGGAGCCAGCTCTGATGTACGAAATGCTGAATATTTAATTTTTATGATGACAGATTGGCAGCAAACAGGTATTATTAACAGAGATTTCACACAGACTTGTGTGCAAGCATTCCACTACTAACACAAGTTGTGAGTTTCAAGTAATAGAACATGGACGACATCAAAATTAGTAATTAAGATGTTGCCCTGCTAATGAGGGACGCATAATCGTGTAAGAGGTTAGAGACATCATAGGCATTTTGGGGTCAGCGCATTGCGGTGATATAAAAAGAGGCCTACCAGAAGCACTTTAACGCTTAAAGGATTCCAGTGGCATCACGGGAATGTATAGCAAGTCCACACTAATGCCAATCCTCAGCAATCGCTCATTGCTGTGCGCAGTCGATTTGGTGCCCAAAGTCCGCACAATGAGCTGTGCGCACACGGAAAACAGCCGCTGCCATTCTTGGCTGTTGTTTTACAAATGAGATTTATTAGTGCTTTATTTGAACATGTCTTATGGTTTATTTAAATGTCTTCCTTGCAATGAGCACTCTGAAAGCAGTGAAAATCTTGATACTTGCTTTGTGCTGATGTCAGCGTTTGATGTGTCTTTCTGTGGGGAAGTCTGGACAGCCAACGTCTGAAACAAGATAGAACATTACTGCTAAATTTTGAATAGAAGACATCAGTTCTTTCAGGATCAATGTGACAGCAAGTAAAATTCTGGAAACACTGGCGTGCTTGTTGCAAAGAAAGCAGAGCGCAAGGACTTTCATGCCAACAGCTGCGTGCTTAAATTAGTGCGTAAAGAGTGAAACCACCCA
>JADWOT020000002.1:24466299-24505299 GCA_036345935.2 Taenia hydatigena
GCCACCAAATTGCAGCCATAGTAATCACGTCAGTGGAAACCGGCTCACATACGTCAGTAAAAATCTCCCTGCATGACATACTTGTAATGCGATCTCTTAATGCAGAAAGATTTATGCACGCGTGACGGAACACCTGCGCGCACTAGCCGACCGCTGGCAGGTTATCAGTCTGTGTGTAGCACGTTGTCTGTGAGGTCATGCGTTGGTCGTCTCACACATCGCCATTTCAATTCCGACATTTGGCGCATCCCGTCGGCGTGGGTATATTAGCATGCTCACACACACGTAGGCATTTAAAATAAAACAACGATCCCACCCACGAGACGTTTATTTACACATCAAGGATTTATGCAAGTAACTGGTCTCATAACACTGAAACAGTGTGTCTTTCACCACTGAAATAAATGAATTACACCGCATTACTTTCCTGTTACCTATTTCACAGCTCATGAAGTCTTTAACTTCCGTGGCATGTACAAAACCAGTTGTGACACAGAGAATTAGCAAAGCACTGCCATTTGTAGCATGAAGTTAAGAAGGATAAGATGAACTACTTCGCTGCTTATTGAGCTTAAGTAGCAAAGACGATATCGGACGCTACCATCGTCACATTCGCCTTGTTATCATTTCCATATCACACTTTCTCTTCAGCGGATTCAATTTAATAACATTTTGCAAAGGTATTGGTAGCAGAGAGGATTATTTGGGCTTTAATGATAGCAACTTTTGTCATTCGGTCCAAATGCTGTTAACCTCAATGCATGGGCGAAACATGCGTAAGTGACTGCGTACCTCACAGAGAAACTTACTTAGATAAGCAAAAATCAAAGCAAATACTTGATGAAACCCAGAAAGTTGTCTTGAAAGCTTTGCAAAGAGGAGCTCTGCGTTGGTGGCCAAAGCAGTGCAATCAATTGAGAGGTCTGACGTTACAAGTCCTCCAAAACGACTACTACATCAGCGCACTGTCAGCTTCACTCCATTGTAGTTTCAGAATACGTTGATCTCTCCATCGCTATAACTCGTGTTGTCACTTATTGTAGCGAAAAAACAAGAACATGTGAAGCGTAAGTCGCTTGCATTTTTGAGATGCGCCGAGCATAGCGTGTGGTTGATACTAAGTTTAGGAACGGGTGGTTGTTCCACTGCTTAATGCAAACAGAGGAATGACTGCTTTCAATAGTCCATTTTGCTAAAATAAATACACATCATTTTCGCTTTTCACAAAATTTTTGTGTTTTATGTTTTATTTAACGCTGGTAAGTCCTAGAAAGCCAAATTCATTTGAGGTTTGCACTTCCTCTTTATTTGGCTATTGTATTTGTAAGTCACTTTATCATTCTACTTTAATTGCCTTCGCATCAGCGTTGACGTCAATGCCTAAGCGAAAGTTGCATGTCAAACCACTAGACCTAAAAAACACTTAACAGTCACAGGAAAGCAAACGTGTTGTCGATTCTTTTAAGCAAATTGGTGGTTTTCCGACCAGCCCACAATTGCTTCTTTTCAGACTAAGAAATGAGAGTCCACACCGCGTAAGCAGTAACAACAGTAACATTGACATTGTTTGTCATTCCCAAAGCATGACAGTGGTATCTGTGTGCATAGAGCTTATTTCATCAATTTAGTCCTCTACAAGACCCACTTTGTGTCGATAGCATCTAACTACGGTTCCGAGATGGAATTGAAAGGAATCTGCCTTTAATCTCTCATAGAACTTCAGCCATTCGTAGTAGTAGCCATGCGTTAGTGCGATTCGTAGTACATCTTACGCGGTATCCTCTCCACTACATTTAGCAGCCTGACACGGAAGGCAGAGAAGGGCAATGATGAGATATCTTTGCGATATTAAATAAGCAGAAGGGATTATGCGCTGCCTAAGAGTCTCCTCGGAGTTTATTCGTGTAATTGAAATAATATCCACTCCTACTCAGGTTTGGTGGGTGCCTATCACTTCATTGCTGTCAAGCACTACAGCACTGGCTTCATCGAACCACTGGTGCTCCACGTCATACCAACCATCTCAGGTTGACAAATGAGAGTTTAGAACCTAAGCCAACCATTCTGCACACAAGCATTAATAATGACTTGCGTAATCCCATTGTAAGGTCGTGATGGTGCCAATTAATGCAAACCACTTTCCATAACAAAGACATGAACATCAAACACATCTCGAAATGGTAAAGCGGGACCACTGACAACTAAAATCTTAAGATTTCGCAAGCAACCACAGGGCGTCCTTCGTGTTTACACAACTCAATGCTGGCACATTTGAGGTGTGCTTTGGAGACACTACGTGGTTAGTCCATTTAGCACTGACATTAATTATTCCCCGATTTGGCGCACTCACAAGAACTTCATTATGGCAGTAACACCGTACAACTTGGAGTAAAATATTTCACTGAGACATGCGCATGACGTGCTCCCCTCATCATGGCTGTGCATTTGCAAGCACATTTGCTGGTTTCTCACTATTGCACAAGTGTCGGTCTGAAATGCTCGCAAAAATCGCATTCATTGCCAATTGCAAAACATTTTGCTCCATTCTCACGTGTAACACACCAACAAATTATGCTACCTTTGTGAGTATCACTCCAGAACCATTAGTCCTTTATTAAAAACCTCACAAAATAAGACAACAATGCCTTTTCATCCAAAATCACTCACATCGAGAAAGTGTTTTCGAAAGCCGCCCTGTAAAATGCCAATTAGAACAAATTGAAAGAAAGGTACGCGTTTATAATCGCTAAAGAAAGGCCTCACAGCTCTAAATTGTGTATCTTGTCAATTAATACTTCATATTGGATGTCAGGCTTCATGCCGTTTGCTATGATGCCTTTGATAAGCACTTGATTCGACACACAAACAAGTGGTGCGTTCTATGCGCATCATGTGTTAGCAAGTGTGGGTGACTGAGAGATGACTCTCCAGTTACACCAATGGGAGAGGTGCAAATTCTTTTGAACACCTCCGTCGGTTGTGGGTGAATAAACGGTGCAACTTATTCAAGTGTAATTAACTCCTTTTCCATTTCACCAAAAGCAATGTCAAAACCGAAGAGGCTGTTAGTCGTTAATAGGTATACGACGCTAGACTTGGCCTTCAAACGACACGGTTAAATACCATCGTACAGGATTAACTATCCAAGTCGAGGAATGTCCATTTTCTTGACTATCTTTGACAACGTGCGTGAAACATTACTGTTGCTGCAAATTCGTCGCAGTCAAAACTCTTTTTCAAGCTGAGGTCATCACCGCAAAACAATGGCTCCACTGCTCCCTGTTGGTCTTGTGGATTCCCTATACTCCTTCCACTTTTCTATCAACAAGCCATCAGTAACTTAAAAAGTTCTAAAAGCCACAAAATTAATGAGTTTTAGCTGCTGATGGTAATACCATTGTTTTTCGATGATGAGGTTTACCTAAGAACGTGATTTCCCATGAAAACCTTGCCATTACTTCCACAATCCTATGCGACATCAAAATTCATACATTTGGAGGTTTCACAAACTCATGACTGCAATTTTCTCACGGTAATTCGTTTACAAATCACTTACAATTATCGACATTAGTTGTTTGAAGACAAATGATGATTCACGGTTTATCAAAATTATACGTTCGCCTTCGTATTGTATCGCGCAACTTCGCCTTTGTTAGTGAAGTTTTCTTGTCAACTGCCCCTTCTACAGCCATCACCTGCGTTCACATGCTCAAAGCTGAAGCCATCATTTCACGATAGCCATCGTATGACTTGTCAATGTTGTGCTAAACCCGTTCTGAATCACCAATCACCAGCGACTGCAGTTCATGCTACAAGATTGGCATTACACAAGTGGGTGAAGGCACGACCTCATTGTGTAAATCCATATCTCGTTGAGCGATCTTAAGAGTAGACACCGATGTAGTCTCAACTTGCATGTCCCCTCATCTCCATAACACAATTGATTCTCGCATCACAGTGACACTTTTATGCCATATTTTTATTTTAGCAATCAAAAGCTCAAAAAAATATCAAAAATAACAAAAAACCTTGTATTCTACGGTTATAACTACTGTTCACCACATTCGGAGTTGAATCAGTTCAGTGTGTTTCGTTCACCGCCCTCACAGCCCTTCTTCTGCCAAAGACATAAAAAATAAAAGAAGTGATTTGGTGGTTTTTTTTTGCCTGTACGATGACTGATTAAAGGGGATAAGGGGATCCAATTTATTAGTGGGAACTGAAGAAATAGCTCTCTGCAGTGGCATCGAATGCGCCAGCGTAAATGATAGCGTTGGATAACCTTTAAGGGGCAAGTAGAATAAGAAACTGAAAGGCTAAAGGGAAAGGTTGTCAATCCTCTCATCTTGCGGGCCCTCAACTGCATTGCCAGTACGTTCAGTGGCGTTACATGCGAATGACACACTTTGTGACAACACCACTAAAAAGCATTGATAAATGTGAAGTATTTGTGCAGTAGGGAGGGAGGAAGGTTTACTAGAGATACATTTTGATCTCAAGGAAACAAAGGTGTTTTGATTTGTTTGCGAATCAGCATTTGTGTGACTGACTTTCCTTACTATCTAGAGATCGCGCTCATTTTTCGTTCCATTTTTCATTTGTGGACATCCACATGGACCGATTATTAGAGCTATGGGCAGCCGATCTTGTCCACAGCCTAGGTGTGATGTTTATGATCACGCACACCTTAGCTCCCACTCCAGCCTCGTAATGTAGAGCACCTTGCTGAAGTCATTTTCAGCTACACAACGTTAAATCTAACATAAACTTGGTCTGCTTTCGTTTATGTTAATAAATAGTGGTCACCTTTACCTTATTAAACATCGTCTTTCCGTAAATTACATTTTCTCTTCGCGATCATAAGCTTGGCTGATTGTGTCCGACCCACTCAAACACAACATAACTCAAACTAGGCGTTTACCAATTCAGTGACATCAACGGAGTAAGTAAATTGCTATCTTTCGCTCCCAGTGTCAAAGTATTGCCTTTGAATGACTGAGTGGAAGAGACCGTTGTACACGTTGTGGTGTGGTGAAGTGGAGGAGCAGCCATGAAGGGTGAGGCTTTGGCAAAATGTAAAATTTGAAAGAGTGAGGCAGGGTATTATCCATTGCTGTCATCTTTGCATGAAGGCAATAATGCTCGCACAACTTCAATTTCGCTGCAATCTGATCGTCTGTCACTGAAATGATCTGCTGCAAAAAGAACTGCGAGAAAGTCGCAAAACGTGACTGCAGTGCCCATGGATTACATGGTCAGGATCAGAACACTTGAGTCTCTTCAATCAGCAGATCTGTTATTCAAAGTTGGCTTGACCTGGACCATGAGTGACGGGATTATCTCAACCAATGTGATGCCATCGTCTGTCTGTCACGCCACGTCCAACCACATTATACCACGCCATGTTTCACGAATAAATACGTGCGATTATCTCGTCCTTCTAGTCCCTTTGCCACGATGATATGCGCAAGGAATGGTGAGTTGTTCATTACTTAGAATTTCTCACCATCATTATGCTCGACTGTTGCTCTGCACACATTTGGCTTTGTCAGGTCTCTTTGTGAAGGTGGTCTTCAGCCTGATCACTGCCATCGCCATGGTGGCGTGTGAGCTACCCACGAAAACTGAACAGGCACAACTACTTGAAGCTCATTTGGAGGTTCGCGAAAATGTGCAGCCTACTGCCAGCAATATGCGACTAATGGTGAGTCCCTTCCTAACACCTTCGTGGTTGACTAGACATGTGCTGATACTATAATCTGTTTTGCGTGTAAATGTTCTTTGCCTAGACTTATTCTAAAAAATTGGAGAATCTAGCAGATTCATGGGCCAGGTTGTGCAGTTTCAAACCTCCCGTTTCGTCGGCGTACCTTGGAGTTGTACAAAATACCATTGTTATCAGTGGCATAAAGCCACCTATTACTGAAGGCGTGTGCGCCTGGAAGAAAGAAGCCAAACAATACAATTATTATTACAACAATTGCACAGGTGTTTGTAGTCACTATACACAGGTGAGTAAATTGTGTGTGTAAGTGTGCTATTCGTGATATGCGGATTGTGGATGCAATCCAAGTCACACAGCGAAGCCACTCAATCCTTACTACTGAGTGTCTACTTGAAATGCTGTGTGGGTATAAGATGTGCAAGCGAGTGGAATCATGTGCATGATGGTGTGGTATTGAATAGTCTGGTACGAGATGGTACGTCTTGTCATGCCTTCTTTCTCTTCACATGAACAGCTGGTTTGGGCAACCACAAATGAGGTGGGCTGTGCAATGCACCAATGTGATGACATCATACCTGGTTTACAGAATCCACAATATCTGATCGTGTGCGATTACAAGCCTGGGTACGTTTGGTTTCTTCTGATCGTGTGACTGATGGGAAGCCTGTCGATACACTGCTATGTGCTCACTGATTTAGAGGGAACCACAAAGGACAGCGGCCATATGAAGAAGGAGCCAGCTGCAGCCACTGCCATAAAAAACAGGATTGTTTTCGCAACCAATGTGTCAAAAAGCGAAAAGGCCATCATGAAAGAGTAGCTGTTCCAGCCTGTGTGGTATACAGGGACTAGTTGTGTACCGCATATACTGGTTGCGGCCAAAATTATGTGCTGCGAATTAACCACCATCTCTCCAAACACTCTCACCACACTTTGCTGCCTTTTCATTCTTAAAACTCTGTCACCTCTCGAGTATGTTTTCTTCATTTCTTACTCGTTCTTTTAAACAGAATAAATGCACATAGACACATATTTTGATGAATGTTGCTACGAGGAGATGGTGTGCGCGGCGTGTGGTGGAAAGGGCACCTTGTGGGGCTTAAAGTTGGGAGTACGGAGGAGGAGGTGATGAGGAGGTGAGGGTCTTAGAAATATTGATGTGCAAGGTAAAGAAGGAGAAGGAAATGTGTTTGCCGCAGTAATAGAAATGCACGAGCTGTAGAGATAGTGCCAACGTTATGAATTCGTCTTCATATTACAGCATGAAATGGGAATACATTGCAAACAGGCCTGATGTTCAAAAAATGTCCGCTATGGGGAGCAGGGACTGGCTCAACTAATGAGTCGGCAGAGAGCGTTCATGGAAAGTTTGCTGCTTTTGGGTTCATAGACGAATTGCGTCCCATGCATTGAGGCGTTTGGGATGTTGACAGGAAATAAATCTTATCATATTAGAAATGGTCTAGGCAGTTAGCTATTAAGAACTGTGGTTGGACCCAAATGGATGTGTAAGCAAGAGTGTTTTCAGTCAGTTTTGCCTCACATTGAATGGAATGTCAAGACTCATATGAGTATAAAATTGTCGAGAAAATACTAAGTGAAGAGATTTGACATGTGTACTTGTCAGAATGACAATGAATAAGTTCAACAAAGTGGTCATGTTCGCACAATTAAATTTTTAATTTCACCGCATATTGTTTAACAAAATTAGACCACAAATTTAATATTTCACATCTAGCCTGATGAGTAGATGTTATGCAGGTTGAGCGGGTGGATGGTTACATGGATGGCCAGATGCAATATTCATTCAGGAATACGAGGATGTGTAATCTTGAAAACAACCTCTAAGCGCCAAGTCGATGTACATGTTTACAAGAAATTTTAAGGTTGGCGGTACTTTGATGCTGTGATGTCGGCAGAGATCCTCCTACAACCCTTTACCAGCACTCTATCGGTCCACTGTTTTGTCAAGGACAATAAAGATGTCCCAGAGCGGTCAGTCTTCTCGCTCTGAGGCAAGTTGCAGAAAGGAGGGGGCGAATGAAGAGATTCCCACCTACAAGTGTTCAATCAATATTAGTAGACATTGCGTGTGTGATTGAGTTTTAATAGTTGATTAGCTTATCTAGGATGTCATTCGCACTACTAATATGACTTATGTAGAAATTTTATTTCTAAGCAATCAGAGTTAATCTAGTGGGGTTTAAAATGATTAAATAGCTGTACAGTGACGATTTGCCATAGACTAACCACAAATTTTGAGCTGCCGGACTATGTTGTCGCTCTCTTCACACACTCTACGAAATTGTCAAAGAGTTGACAAGGCGGTGGTTTATTGCATTTTTCTTGAAGTTTATGCAATTGTTTGCAAATGTCGCAATCAGGAGTTAGGAGAATTTAATACTATTTATTGAATTGACCTAGAATGGTCAGGCGAGGATGTTCCCTTGAATAAGGTTAGATAAAAAACCCACTTCTAGGAGAAATTTATTGCCTAGAATTCGCTGAGTAAATGTCCGTGGATATGAGACAGTAGTTGGTCGAATCTTATTATGAAGGCGCTGCCTTTCATGCAAACACTGTCAAGGTAGGATCCAACTTTGAGTTACTCCAAACAGGATACCCGTGCATCAAATGCCACAAGCCTTGTAGTATTACCACGTAAGTCACATTGTCCACCGCGATATAAAGACTAAAAATACTTTGGTTGATGCAGATAGAAATGAGTTGAGTCCAAGTAAGTTCAGTGTTGCCAAGTCTTTCCATTGCCCATTCTCAAAGTTGATCAACGAGGTAACTTCTTTATTCTTTAGAACTCACAGAAAATTCATTTGACCAATAACTGTGCATCGCAAGTCGCTCCTATGAAATTCTTCAAGAGAAGCTCTAAAAGGTGCATCCGTTCCATGCCATGAGTCACTTGTACGACAAACGGCTATGCGATGCCTCGCTTTGGTTTGTTGTGAGTGAGGCATTTATGATATCCCATATTGTGATTATCGAGAATCAGTTTCTCTTCACCCAAATATGCTGAGGCACTGAAGCAGTATACATGTATTCTCGCTCTCCATCACTAATAAATCCTCATGTGCTTTAATGCAACTAAATATTCAATAAGACGGCATAGGAGATCGCCTTCTGCTTGTATTGATGAATGTACTGAATCCAGACGCAAGATCTAGACACGTCTGCTCAAGACGACGATTCTTTTAAAATCTAGTCTGTCCATTTGATTTCCTTTGCCACAAGAGGCAGTTTTGGAGAGCACTTCACCTAATCTTGTCCCATAACGAAATGTTTACGGTCTCTTCGAACGTTCTTACAAAGAGACCACATTCCTAATAACAAACACGACTGCAGTTAGGGTTTCATTTAAAGTTGTTGTGTAAATGCGTGTAAGACCGGCGAGGAAGTGTACAATAACATGTGGGATCATAGGATAGTGATTGGTGAAAGCGGCATGTAGGATGAATGATTTTTGTTAAGTGGCATCTGCGTAGTGCTGTGGACAGTGATGCATGTCTAGCACATGTGGATCATTTAAACTGGAACATTAAAATAAGGAATTGGTTGGTAGAAGAAATAAAGCTGGTGCCTTGTGCTCAACACCATTGCGATGTTCATGTCTTGCTGAATGTTGGCATTGTTTGTGCACAAGACATGTATTCATGTGTACTAAGTGACATCTTTGTGACCCAATACCTGTTCTCACGTTGAGATGCGACTCCTGTGCAAGTGGACATGGGGAAATGGTGGGTAAAGCGTGGCGTCCGCGTAATCGATACATTAGACTGCACTGATTGCTGTGTCCAACCGAATCAAATTCTGTGGCATAATAAGTGAACGTTAACGCATTGTAAAATGCCATTTTAATACTTTGCTTGCTTGATTGCCGGTTTCGGCCCTAGTCGGGTGGTCTGGCCTCCAGACCATGCCATCAGCCCCTTCTCTCTGCTCTTTGAATATTAACATCGTGTCTTAGCATTGCACTTTCTTTTGCCTTCGAGGAAGCCTCGAGATGCTTCACTCATAATGCCGTCCTTTAAAGCACCCATTTTCAATTTCTACTGCCACAAACTCTACTACTGAGCAAATATTCAGCATCATGATACGCGTCTGATTTTCATCCTGTCCAACGTCTGCATTTGCATCAGTTTATGAGCTGACTAAACAATCACGTAGTATTTCAACTGCGTCTGCAAGCTGATCATCAGACTGCTGTTTGTAGTGGCCTAAAATTTCAAGAGATGAATGGTGCTACCGAGTTGAGTAGCCTTAATCGAGTTCACTCGTGTTTAGTTCAGCAAGATGCGTATTCACTGCAGAAACCACTCAGTAAACGTCATTTGTGAACATCAAATCTGCACTAGAGAGATCGAGAGCAGCCTCGACCGTATGCTGCAACGGGTATTTGCTGTCGACGAAGACTGCCCGAACTTGCAATAGCGAAGCAATTCGTTACTAATGCTTACGATTTATTGGTAGGGGTGAGGGCCCCCTTGATGCTTCGTACGGTAAGTGAGTGGTTACGAGCAATCTCAAACCAGCTGAGTATTGGTTGTTGGATATTTTTGGTGCAGACACAAGCAAAAGCCTCAGAGCTTTTTTACTTTATGCTAATTCTTAAAGCGATTTTGTATTGCACTCCAAGAAGTAAATCGGTAAGAGCTCAGTAACATTAACGCTCCCTCGAAATTTACTAAAGTGCGCAAAGTGAACACGATTAGAAAGTGTTGTTTAAGTCCATTACTGTTGATTAGTTTCAGGACTCTTCTCATTTCGCAGAGGCTTGGAGAACGGGGCGTGGAACGTGTCGATGGTTGAGCGTCTAGTAAATGATCCTTACTTCTTAACAGCAAACCTTGTCGTGATGGAAGAAGGGCATATGCTGTGGTTGGGATGATCCATGAAGACCTTAAGAGACGAATTGGAGATGGCCTTAGGAAACTGCTGCTGGGGTGACACTAGCCGTGGCCGTGAATCATCCGAAAATGCTTGCTGCAGAGATGCTTGCCATACCTGAAAAACGTTGTTTATCTAGTGGACCCGTGATACCTACCTAAATTATGTAAACTAACGCTTGAAAGTGTCCTTATGGTAAACCACCTTTCTTAGCCACGATTCAACTAGCTTCCTCTCTCATTCATCCACCTCAAAAGTTTTTCAGCGATTTCTTCGGCTCTTTGCCAAACCAGAGAAATGGACTTGTTGACACCAACTCAGCCTACAAAATCATTCCACGATATTAGTTAATTTGTTCATGATCTCCACCATCTCTTAATGCTTTATTTACTTGGAACAAAAGACATCAGGGATTTTTCATCTCGTAGGTCGCCCATCAGTCCAGACTGACACTGTTTTTCCCAATCTCCTAATGCACAACTGCACTATAGTCAGGCCATTGCAATCAACCGGGTGATGCTTTTCAAAACATCTCAAGTCTGCAAACACATAGTTCACTATTGTGCAAAGTCATGGGTACTCAGACTCAAAAGTGGCTATTGTGCTGATAGTCATCTAGCTGAGAAGAGAGTGTGCTAATTTACAAATCATCCACACGCAGCGCGCATCCTAAGGGTGAGGGAGATGTTGAAATGTGAGGGAATGCTTTGTGCATACCAAGTATGCGACAGCTTAGCATCTTGTGCCTGTCCAATGACTTGACGTTGCTTTGTATCGCTTTATAGTAGTGAAATTTCGCTTCACAAAGTGAGGACGGCGACGATCTTGACACCATCATAGTACCACGTTGATGGGTCGCGATGGTAAGAGGAATGTAGTTAGTAGAAAGCAAACTTCGGAAGTATGGTAGCATAATAAGTCTAAAATGAAACCGCAAAGGCACAGTAATGAATTCCATGATGCAGCTGCGTAATTTTAGTGTGAGCAATAAATGTGAGGTGTTGTAGTTGTTGCTGTTGTCAAAAAGCGGAAGACAAAGAGATGCGACGAAGCATAGAAAGGACAAGTTAGGTGTGTGCAAAATATACGAATTTGTTTGTTTTAAGTTGGCATACGAAAATGGGATGACTATCGTTTGAGTGATAAGATCAGCTGCGGATAAATGCGATTGATATAGAATATTATGGGGAGAAAGTATAACAATTTAGCGTTTATTTTTACACTCATAGGTGGTTCAATAAGCTTAAATGGTGAAAAGAAGGAGGAAAAATGAGGAGTATGGGTTAAGCTGCGTGATCATTCATGTAACTGGGGATTTCGTTCAATAACAGTGTAAATTTTGCCCTCAATGAATACAATTTTATAGTATTGACCTACTTTCGAGTACTAATTGTGTTTAGCAGATGAGAGACCTACCTGTTGAGACGTCATTGGGGTAAGGATGTTGTACACAAAGCAGCTTTTATCGTGTACTCGAATGTCTCTTTCCACCTTATATCTCTTTAGATCGCCCAACGAGACATGGACTTATACAATGAGGTCGTACCTCCACTCACTAGTGTAGTGCCAATCTAGTGGTATGAAGTAAAGTCGCTGGTGGTTGGTGATGCAGAACGGGTATAGCACAGCGTTGGCAAGTCATACATTAGCTTTTGCGGAATGCTGGCTTCAGCTTTGGGGGTAGTAGAAGGGGTCTTGGAGCAGAAAACTTCACTAACAAAGTCGAAGTTGCGCGATACAATAGGAAGGCAGACATATGGTTTTGATAGACTATAAGTCGTGTAAAACCATCAATTTTGAACTTCTCACCATCAAATAAATAATGTCGATGTTTCCAAATGGCTTGTAAACGATTTAATGTAAAAATTGCAGTAATGGGTTTGTGAATTTTGATGTCACATTGAATTGTGAATGGGATGGTAGGATTTTCATGTGATTTACCGTTGTTTGATGGACTCCATCATCATGAAACATTGGCATTACTATCAGTGGCTAAAACTAACCAATTTGGTGGTTTCAGAACTTCGTAAGTTATTAATGGCCTATTAATAGAAAGGTAAGAGGTGTATTGAGAAATCACAAAAACAACAGAAAGCAGTGAGACCATTGTTTTGCAGCTACGACCTCAGCTTGACAAGGAGAATTGACTGCGACGACTTTGCAGCAGCAGTCATGTTTCATTCAGCGCTTTAAGGTGCACATCAAGCTAAAATGAGTGCATTGTCAATGGTAGCCAAGAAAATGGACTTCCCTCGATTTGGATAGATAATGTAGCACGGTGGTATTTGGCAGTGTTGTTTGAAAGCCGCGTTCCTCAACCTTCACAACCTGTGCAACTGAACCCATAACCCCACGGATGGGCAAAGAGGAAGCAGCGATAACAGCAGAGCCATTAGCTGTAGGGATTTCGTTTTCAGGTGCAGCAGAAGCTGACCACTCATTAACGGTGGCATGAATCCACTCCAGTTCAAGCTAAAAGAGCGCACAGAAGTGGCGATTTAGCGGGTAAGAGTTACCACTGCAGCGAGGAATGTGATGGACTAGACATACAGTGAGAGAGACGACGTCAAAGACGTGCTGCTTGTGGGCCTTTATACATCACCTGCGTAAATGCTGAGCGCGATACAGTAGCAGGTGAAGAAGACTGAGCTGTTGAGGAGACCGTCAGCAATTTCCAGGTTCGTGGTCGTGATGACAGGACTGCAGCACGAGGCTGAAGGTGGTAGATGAGTGTAAGTTTGGCGGTGGGGTGTCGATCACTGCCTTTGTTGCATTGCATTCCATGTCTGGAAGTGAATGGTTAATGGAGTACGGAACCGTCATGTCTATGAAGCAACTGAACAGCCTTATTCTTCTTGTTATTTTCTCATTCAAGTTGCTTATCCATGGTGGTGATCAGCGTCTGAGACAATTGAGATGGGTTTTAAGCATAACGTTAAGGCCGATATTTGGTACTTTGGTGTCCTTATAATTGAAATTCCAACTTACGGGTGAACGCCTTGCAAGGGCGGGTTATCTAGTCAATGTGGGGCATTTGAAAACAACAGAGATTAATTTTTTGCTTCCACTACATAAATCTGTACTGTGATCAATCTCCTCTAGTTTTCCCGTCTAAATGAATAAATGAATGGACTCCCGTTATTTGATACCAATCGCACATAGAATAAGAGATTAAGCGTCACACACATGTGATATTAATAGTTAGTGTCAATGTGGAGTAGATGCGTTAACCACGCAAGCGTATTCCTCTCACGCTTTTGCCTGACTTGAGCTTTTCGTGCCATTTTTTGTCACATAGATCCGTCAACTCCTGAGCAGGAGAGGCTATGACTGCTCGAGTATCAGCCATTTTTGCTATTCTCACTTTGTTGATTCGTAGGTGTGATAAAACCGTCAGATTTTCGATAGCGCCTAATTTCTCACTTAACTTTTTTAACGATTCCTAAATTTTTGAAGTTGTTGCACTAAATTTATATTTAGTGTAACAGTTGATTTCTAAACACCTTTGCGACATCAGATCGCCAATCCGTTCATTCTCTCTGGTTCCAGCAAATCTTGATGCAAGAGTTGCTAACAAACTGACCTCTATAATGGATTGTAAAGTGTGAATGATTCGTAGGGCTTGAGTACTGCTTGATGGGGATGGTGAGTTAACGTCAAAATGACTTCCGCATGTCATTTCTCTATTTGACTTTTAGAAGGCCCACAAACCGTGCTGTTTTCAATAAAGTAGGCATTCATTGGTAAGACAAAGTACAAACAGCATCACTGTTTGCTTGAACAAAGCCTCCATCATGTTTCTAAGCTTATGCATAGATGACGGTGAGGCAGATTTTACCATTAGGGCTTTTTGAATTCAAAGTCTCCAAGTTATCTTTCCCACCAGGTTCGATGGTATTAGAAATGCGGTGACCAATGAAAAGCCTCCATAAAAGCTGCACGCACAGAACACCATGGCACCATTCATTGGCATTGCTGGAGGTTTCTACTGTCAATGAGTTTCCATTTGTGCATTCATCTCACTTCTGTTGGGTGAGAGGTGATTGCCGGCTCCTAACAAGCACTGTGTTGTCTGTAGCCAGTGACACGGTGCAGCGTTGAGGAATTCGCCACAGACCCCTACGCATTTGCACACGCTTAGCAGTTATGACGGGGACTAAGTAAATCCGAAAATGCAGCTCTCTTAGCTTATGTCTGCTTAGTGTCTGGGTGGTGGCCAAGCGTGTCTCTTTATTTGTGAAGCCTAACACGGTTTCCTACTAATCTAGGTAGTAATTAATAATAAAGTCATTTTACTGGTAAAACGAAAGTTGATTTGACTAAAATTGTTTTTACTCCTTGGAGGCACTACACCACTTGGATGAGTGTTTTCCGAGGAGCGAGTAAAGAGCATATGACAAGGCGTTTTAAACTCTTTTTTGAACAATTATTGAGATTCCCTCCTCCTATCTGCATTTGCCTATTAGTATGAGTTTGTATTTTCTTAAAGATTTTAAATGTATCATATGGAACAGTCAGTAGGTGGCGCATCGGCAGACCTTAAGGAGTGGCACCATCTACGTCAGGAGATTTGATCTGCTCCTCTAGAACAACATTCACGTTGTCAGTCCGCCTCTTGCCTGAAGGATACATTCGAAGAAGCATAAGCATTGCGTTGCCCCTTGTCTTTTTAGCGTAGCTCGCGGTGCTACCCTTGTGTGGTGCTTTCAACCATGTCGCTGGGTGATTTTCTTCCTTCCACTAGTGCGTTAATTTTATCTTTGTAGCCGACTGGTGGAGCACCTTTATTAAATCGAATGCTGTTGTAGTGTATGGTTATCGGCGGAGTACAAAGTTGTGCTGCGAATAAGTTAGGTCTGTGCTCCTACGACTAACGATGGAGACATGTGCTAAGCAGAACAATCTCTCGTCTCCCATATGCGATTCGCATGTAGGACGAAAATTCAATTCCAGTGGACTCGCTCAGAGGGATCACTGAAGTTGAGGTCAGATATCGCCTCGGTTGCATGGAATCTCGGTCACTGGCGCGGGTGGCTGGTGGGTGTTTTTCTTACACCAACGACCACCTTGTAATGGCTAATGCCAAAATTTGATCAAGAAGTGTGTGAAGAAATAAGCTCAAGATGGTAGGGAGGTTAAATTTACCCAAGTGATTTGTTTAGCTCTCGGTTGTGGGAAAGGACCTACTTTGTACCTTGGTGGATTGAGCTGGCCTTTGGAGCCTATCAGTGAACCCAAGCTCCACTCTATGCATTGCACGCGTTTCACGCGAGCATTGAGTCTCGTATCTTGTTTGAATTGGTCGACGCACGTCTTAAATCATGTTTACGCATAACAACAATTTCCATTTGCATAAACCTTGAAATAATGTGCATAACACGGCGACATTTGGTTTGTGTCACAAGTAATTTCCTGGATATCGTAACTTTCTTTTAGCATCCTCTTTCTCTGACGAGAAAGACAGCACTTATAGCTTGTCCATGAATCCTGCAGGGTCGCTCCACGTTGTTGGTAGTCATGATTAACTGGTTTGAATCTGGGGCCCACGGACCTATAGGCCAAGAGGTCAATTACGAGGCCATACGGACAATGTGCGAGCCCTTCCGATTCGCCCCGATGCAAAAGAGATCCGATTGAGCAATTTAGATGGAATTACAAAACTCTGGTTGGTGGGAATGCGTCGAGGCACGGAGACTAGCCATCGGCATTCAGAAGGGGTGTGGACGTTGCAGGTGTGTCCTGTTCCCATCTCTGTAGACCAATCCTGATTTAGCAGAAGTCCATTCTTCGGGGAGGGATAGGAACATCTTCGCAACGAGGCTTCGTGATACTGACGACTCATTTCTTACTGGTTGAGAATCGAACCCAGTTCTGAAGGTGCTTGTGAACTGATTTCTTTGCGAGTTTCTATCTTGGTACTTGGTTATCTTTCCTCCGCCTTTTTGATAGCTGCTCTATGTGGAGAATTCCGACGGTGCCCATCTTTGAGCATTTTATTTTACAGAGTAAAAAGTCACGTAGATTGAAATTAATTAAGTGCGAATTATCGGTATCTTGAGGCTAAAAAATTTGCTGAACAATTTAGTTTCCAAAAGTTTTTCTACTGCTTAAACCAATTTCAATTAGAACTCTTCTGATCAGGATATATCAGTAATTTTATTGGGTAGTGCGGACGGAATGGTTCATGGCACTCACGTTCCTAGCGTCGCATATATTTGTCCATTCTCCTTACTTGGGCATGGGGTTGCGAATCTGTGAAATGTGTTTGGTCAGTTTGTGTGTGATATCTGTTAATGTATTGGATTGTGCACCACAAACAGATGGGTCGAGCTTAAAACAACAGAATAGAATTGAACTTTTTTGATCTAAGGAGGATAATTAAACGTTGATTAGCCTTTTGAAAGCATCGAAATGTTTTTTTTGTTGAAAGAGAGGGGCGTTCAAACTATGTAGACCCGAAGGCATGGCTAAAGCTAACATCAACGTCTCTAAACTATCGTGTGTATCTCTCTTGCAGTCAACTACGGCCAACTGCCACTGTAAGCAATTTTTGAATGCTGGCCAAAGGCGCATCTATGCGGTGAAGACGATAGTAAGTTTCACGCGGCCAGTAGTTTAGCTGAACGAGCCTACTCCTTCCTCTTCCCACTGTCTTCCTTATTACTCCTTGAAGACACACCAAACTTGACAAAAGGATGTGTCTCACTGCCCGATCACACTTTCATCATTTTAAGGCAAGCGCTTAGCTTTTTCGCTTCCGCTTTTACGTCCTCTTTTAAAGCATGTTTTTGTGACACTGCTGATGCGGTCACATTGAGTAAGTGGTTGTAATCACAGCTTAGCGAGCAACCTTAGTCAAGTTGATTATGATGGCAGTGTTATTAACTCTTCCTTGTTTCAGTGACAGTCACAGGCGCGCTCTGGCTCCTTTCATTGTCCACGACACGACACTTTTGAAGGAGCAACGACTATTGTGTGAACGCGTGCCAGAGTAAATTACCGATGTCGTTGTCGCCGTGAGTGGCGTTTCGAGGGTCTTAGCGCTATTTTCACTGCTCCCAATTCACGCTCTGCTGCTGCTGCTTTGGTCAGAGTCAGAGGCATCGCTGCGCACATGGCAGTAGGGAATGCTGGCGGTTGCGTGTTTTGCGAACTCCATATTAAAAGCGGGAGAGGAGCTTATTAAACACAGAAGTCGTCTGTTCTCGATTCTCGGAGCCTGTCAGGTGTATTAAGGAAGAATGGTTGCCTTGGATCTCTCTGAAGCCATTGCCTAGATTCATGGTTCGTCAGCGATCTTTGTGTGCATCGGGAAATTGATGTTCACTTGCAATGACTTCAAGTGGCCTACATGCTGAAGAAGTATGGTGGATCACAGTGTCGCATTGCTGGCTTTTGTCATTGGAGGCAGCATCAGGAAGAGAGAATGGAAGTCTTTACAAGCAAATGGCAGAGTAGATGCGATCGGTGGTGATGGTAAAAGCAGTGCTTAGAATTTAAATAGTTGTCGACTGATGATCTTTTTCTCTCTAGCACGAAGCCATCAATGCAGCTAAGATACCATTTTGTCTTACACAGGACCCCAAAATTACTGGTTCTAAATCAAAGACGAGTTTTTTTCAGTCATTGCTTAAACTTTCCGTCAAAATTCAGCAAAAGCAAGTTGGCTTCGAGGTTGTCGATAATTTATGGTGAACGAAGTGTAGGGGTAGAAAACTTAGACTGCTCTTAAGATTAGCACGAATAAGCTGCCAAGCAGATCAAGTGCTCTCATTTAACGTTCCTGTTACTTCTTCAGTCGCTAGTTCTCCTAGCAGTCGTATGTAGAGCCGCTTCTTGGCCTTAACTGCGATCGCAGGGTGAGAAAGGTATGATATCATCTACGCCTAACCCTCCTGCGATTCCAGCCTTCCAACAGTACCTGCCAACGCAGCAGCAACTGCTACAGGTGTAGCAAAAGCCAATCGCGCGCGTTTGCCGACCAACGAAGCACTGACCATTCGAAAATTGATAGAATACGAGTTTCGCCAAACGCTCGATGTGGTCGAGTCTGCCACATCACAGTGCCTGTAGACCAGATGTCCAATGGTTAGTAGAATCATACAGACACTGCAGCAAACCCCGAAGGTAATAAATGACCTTAATGGTGTCTAATGGTAAATGGCTTGCAACATCACCTCTCTTTTGTTCCAACTTCTCATACCAATTTTATAATGCAGTGCGAAAGCATTGTGAACCAGTTTCCCGATGAGGATGTTAAAAGATTTGGAAGTTGCAAAGGTTGTAGGCCGAATGCTTACGTGGCATGTCTTGGCAGGGCATTTATTTGGCTGTCTTTCCGATTGTTGCAGTTTTTACCGAAACAAACGTATTTGGTGCACTGAAGCACAGAAACAAGCGGGATTCCTCTGCTACCTTTTGTCGCATCTAGAATCGCAGCATTTGAATGGACAGAAGGGTTCTATGCAGGCTGGCAGCGGTGGTGGTGGAAGTGGAGGGGGTAGTGAAAGTGCGACCCAGCTTTCGGCACAAACGGGACCTTTGTGCCTGCTCAGACACCACCCAGCAGCACATTAGCTGACCTCACAGCCATTGCTCTCAAGGATTGCGTCTCGCATTATGCCCTACGGCGTGTGCTCCATGCATTCAAATCACTCGAGGAAGAGGAGTGAGTAGCCGCCTGCATTTCATTTTATTGCCTTTGGCCTTCCACTTTAGCGCCATGAGAGCACATTGTTCCTCTGACTTTCTCACGGTTTTCTTCGCATTATCTTCTTCAAACCCAGCATTAAGTCGCCCCTGCCATATTTTGCAATAATTGACAGCCCTACGCAAAACAATCTTGAGTAAATACTAAAATCATTTTGCTAAATCACTTCTTACTCACTTTTGTGAGATTGTTCACAGCTCAACCCGTCGTGAGTAGAAGAGATCAGTAAATGGACCGACCGATTGACCAGGCAGGTGGCATTATCGATTGCATTGATCCAACAATCATTAACTAACCACCTAAGGTGGACGAATCATTGACGCATTTGAGAGCAGATCAGCAGCAATTACTGAAAGGCTAGTCTCTGACCCAACTGTTAAATGAGAGAGAAATCGGTGACGACGATGGATGATGGATGGGCTGGTAGAGAGTCAAGGGAAGTGGGTGAGTAGGAGGAATTCACTCACTCGACATGCTCTCTGGATTAAAAATGTCGCGAGCCGATGAGAGGAAGGGTGAGGGAGTATTGTCCTCCGACTTGTGCTTTTCCTCGAGGGGGACGGCCGATGATGAGTTGTGGGTGGTGGTTGTTACTTGCCATGACTGCACTTCGCCGTCTACACCCGCCTACTAGGCACTTACCACGTGGTTGGGCGAGGAAGCGGTAAGGTGTTCGGGATTATCCGATCCCTGCGACGTGGCTGTGCTACTGCTTGTGGCTGGCTTAGCTGTCCCTTCTTCCTGCGCCTGCGCCTGTCCTTATGCCTCACTCTCCTAGCGATGAGAAATGAGGAAGTCCACTACTTCATAGTTTCCCTGCAAGCCTGCGTGAAGGGAAACGGGGAGTAGGAGAAGGAGAAGAGGTTCATTCCACAGAATGGGTAAAACAGTGGATGTCATCAGTGAATAAACGAATGAATAAATTAATGTATAAAATGAGTGTATGAATGCATGTATGAAATGCGGAGACACAGAATGAGAGAAGGGGTGGGTGGCAAGAGGATGTGGAGTGAGTAGACATGAGAGAGGTAGAGTTAGATGGACAATGCGCATTCTAACGTACTGGCGGATATAGACGACTGAGTTGGGAAGCACTGGGGCAAGGCGGGTGAGGCCAGTGATGCTTGAGACGGTAGTGATGGTATTAGCGTCTCCTCCATTGCTGCCTCCTCCTCCGCCATCTTTTGTGGCTCTGGCTCAGGCTCCGGCTCCGACTGCGCAAGCTCCACCTCCACCCCCTTAATCACGACAGCCTTACCCTCCTCCGAAACACGGTGTTGTTGGTGGCGCTGACGCTGCTCAATTGCAAACTTACCAGTGGAATGAACTCTTGGTGATGCATATAGACAGCGTCGACGAGCTTGGCTCATCTGCATGCACGTGCACACGGAGAAGAGGATACTCAGGAGGAAGTTCTCTTCAGCTTTCTCCACGTCAACCACGTACATGATCACTTTCTATTAACACAAGACTAACATGAAGCGGCCTCACCAAACCTACCTTAGCGTGTGTAAGTAATAGTGCGAGTGATTTTCAAATGCGACATGTTTATTGATTGCTTAATTGATTGGTCAACAATCGATAATATTTGAATGCTGCCGACGAACAACAATGGATATGGGAGTTCAAAGCGAGAGCAGTGAATGTACCACATAAATACTAACCGACTGCAACGATTTCCACCAAAATCGCATAAAAACTTTCCACAGTCTGGTATATTTTCAAGTCACATTGTCTCCATAACTGCAAAAGTGCAACTAATAAGTGGAAAAATATCACCGAACTTTGCGATTTAAGCCCTTTTAAGGTATTTAACAATGACTAAGTGTAGAATGCAGATCGTGGGCAAGCTATGTTAAGTGAAGAACTGGCAAGTCGAGGCAACGTAAGTCTCTTCTCTGAATCGCGTAATAACGAGTCCATTGCAGAGCACATGTGTCCATGTTAAACGATTTGGCAACAGATCCAGTGCTTTGAAATCGTAGCTATTGGGGATCCTTTTTACGAATGGGCAACATGTGTAAAATACTTAATTTACTTGGACGGACCTGCTCATCACTCATCAATGATCGTGTTGTCTACAATTTATTAGCCCCATCATCTTGTTGAGTTTGCGGCAAGGCGTTCTTACTTTCAAAACAAGCATCAATTCAAACAAACGTTGTAAGGGTTCTCAAGGTTTCCATATCATTTCAGCAGCTGATGTACAACTGAGAGATGATTAAATACTACAGTGTCCGGCATTTCTGTTGGCTCTTTGCTTTGAATTCTGTGCAAGCATGCCATCGTCCACTGTGAGCTGTTTCTCCCAACCACCTCTTTTCAGCTTGCTGAACATCTTGTACTGCTAGTTAAATGCACTTAAATGGCAAATATATCTTTCACTTTAACCCTGAAAACTGCTTTCAGCTCTTAATTACCCACTTCGCAGCCTACGACGTGAGTCAGCAATTTTGCATGATGAGGAGACTTCCGTGGTAAAATTTGCTCGCTTTTGCGTCAATAGTAGTAAAGGAGAAACAAGTGAATGGGGAGAGATGTCTTTTCACGAGTAAGTCCATACTTAACATCTGTTTATCATTTTGGCGGTTGAACTCACTGACGGCAGTGAATGTTCGCACTTACCACTTCGATGGCTCCTGAGGCTCCTCGCACTCAAATAGTGATGGTAACATAACAAAGACTCTACTTGTTAGGCTATTTCCTGTCACATTTTTTGTCCTCCTCACCGATCATGCCTGATCTGGTGTCACCCCATTACGATGCCGAGGTTGAGGTCTTTGTAGATACTCCTGCACCAATTGAGGCCGAGTTAAAAGCATCTCTCTTCGAACCTCGGACCCGGGTGTAATCTCATCGTAAGTTTTAAGCGGTTTTCAGTGAATATCATGCGATAGGACAGCGCTGATAGCAGGAGACAATTTGCAAGAAAAAATTCTTCTTATGCAATGGCAGTCGCACTTGGAGCAGATGACAGTAGCATGGCTTAAACCTTTGAGCTCCAAAGGGTTGACATTCGAAGCAGCTCAGCTGTGGTCCACATTTCTACTGACGAAAATAATAGGCCAAAGTACTCTTCTCCCTATATTAAAAAAACGCAGTTGGTAATGTTTCGAATTTTGGGACTTCGTCTTCCACATCGGCAAGGTTAGGGACGAACCGCTTAGAATGGCTAGCGCTATGCCCTTGAGGTGAGGGCTGCAGCTTTCATTTGATTTATCAGGTGATATTGTCGTCTTGAAAAGAGCTGCTGCTCACTCGCATCTTGTCTGTGGAACTCGATGTGGGACACCCGCACTTCAACTAAATGAAGGAATTAATCACAAGAGGAAATGGAAACGCATGAAGTGGGAATTCATGTCGTGTATGAACAAGATTTTCCAGTATCTACTTGACTTACAATCAGCCCCGTAGCAATAGCATTTGCTGTTGCGAAAAAGTCGCTACAGACAGCTGAGTAGAAGCCTAAGAGAACTAAAAAATCGTCAAAAGTACAAGAAAGCTTGTGCACCTTGTCTACATTAGCGCACCAAGTATACAACCTAAAAAACTCTTCAACAGCGTAAATGCTGCTTCCTCCTATCTTAAAAGGCTCACTTAATGATGTTTCTAATTTCGCAACTGTGTCTGCCACCTCGGCAGGTTAAGGCCGAACCGCTCAGAATGGCTAGCGTTATACCCTTGAGGTGAAGATGATAACGTTTATTTGGTTTATTAGAGGGTATTGTCGTTTTGAGGAGAGCTGTTACTCACTTCCATCTTCCCTGTAGAACTCTGCGTGAAACACTGAAACCCACAAAAAGACAAAATGTTCATATAAAGAGATGAAAACCCATGAGCGAGATTTTCCAGCATCTACTTGACCTACAATCAGCCCCGTAGCAACAGCATTTGATTCCTCAGTACATGTGAGTTTTATTGCTGTCTCGGCCCTCAATGATTTTTGCTTCGCAATTCTTGGTTGCATTTTACACGCATATGATGCAATATACCTAATAGCACAGCTGATTTACATAGCGACGGATAAAAGCTGCCACAATCAGCGTATCTACCACAAATGTCATGTAAGCCCGAGCAAATGCTTTAAGGTTTAATATTGGAGGATTATCACAGCCCATAATATGCAATTATCGAAACAATTATATTCCATTACAGACCGCTTAGATGCGCGATATGTGCTGGCTGTCATTCGTTTGCCCCCCTCTAACAGTGATGCTAACTCGCATCCTTGATACATAAGCAATGTTTAGCTCCCGCAGTCCTTCAAATGGGGCGAAGAGGTGCCCGACAACATTGAGCTCGGATGGAATATTACAGCCCTGGGCAAAGACCATGCGGATGTAATTGCTCTAAATGCGCTAGGAATTTTTTAATCTCCTACGCTGGATTGAACCTTTAACAGTTCATTTTCGCAAGCTTGTGCATACAATCACGGTGTAAAAATCAAAAGTCAATTTCACTGTGCTACTTTCTGCATGAAAGCGTAAAAGAATTTGTTGATTTTATTGCTGTGACTCCGGTACAGTGTTTGTTACATCGCAGTTCGTTTTATGCACCATCGTAAGGAAACACTGCCACAACCAGCGTATCTGTCGCGTGCCTTGCGTAAGTTGGTGGCAATGCTAAGGAGCTCTTTTTACGAAAATCATCACAGGCATAACTTGCACCTACCGAAATAATCCTTATATCACTACAGACTGCTATGAAGCACAGCAAACGATAATTAAGCCTCTCTTATTGAATAAATTTAAGAGTAAAAACACAAAAAATGCATCATTTACTTAATTCTCGTCATTTTTGTCTTAATAACAATGACTTGATTAGTGTCACCCCATGAGATGATTAGAGCGAATGTGCTGATCTTCATCTGGTCCTATTTAGGTGTGTTCTTTTCTTTGTTAAACAAAGGAGGTCTAGCTCCCTCAAGTGAGTTTATTTCTTCTGCAACTACAGATACAAATCTCTAGTTGATTCGCTTGCTTTCTGAGAGTTTGGCTACCGCGTACAATGGCGGTGAATTTAGGAGCCAATGGCGGTGGTTGGTCTATCACGTCTCAAATAGATGCCAATATAAGAACGAGTATTTCGGCCTCACCCAAAGGATAGCGGGAGCAAGAAGCTTGCCGTGACAGACTCTTTTTCCTTGGCTCTTTGTGAAACAATAGGAGATGTAGTTGTCAAACACGTTTACGCATTATTTCTTACATACTCACAAGAATGGAGAAAATTAGCACACAAAACTATGAAAATAATGGTGGCTTTTGAATGAAAGAGTAAACTGCTGTGTACCACCTGGACTATTAATTAGCAGAGGTTGTTCTGCAGCATAAAAGCATGCACCGCAAACATATTTGCGAGCGTGTTAATATCGAAAAATCAAACACATATACATTGCATGAAGTTCAGACGCATGTCCTACCGGAATGCGCCACCTATCCACGACAAAATATCACTTCACAGTTGCAATTTGCCACCTAATTGCCTCTGCTCCTCATAACAGACATGCCATGCTAATGCACACATTGCAGTGTCGCATCATTCCTTAATATTCTAGCCAACACCAAGTGCGCAAATTGTGCAGCCATGCCATCTAAGCTTGACTTTTGGTTGGATTAGAGCACAGTGAACCAGTTCGCTAGCAAAGGCAGAACGATTAACAGGTTTAGATGTTAGCGTGCGTTATTTTACAAAACGTGGGTAGCATTTCAGCAATAGTCAGGTAGTCAATGTTTCCACCTAGCGATAGAAAATTGGTGTGATTGCTGTGTAGTCAAAAACACTAATTAGCTTATAACTACAAAGTTTTAAACCTTTACCCTTTGAGATCGTGTGACATGCACATCAAGTCTTGGATCATGACAAGAAAAAATAGTTATAAGAGGGTTTGCACGCTGCGAGGTGAGTTAATAACTACACCGTGGCTTAAAATGGCTCATGAAGACAGGAAAAGAAACATGAGAAATAGTATTGCTTGTCAAACGCTTATTCGCGCATGCTCGTCAAAGTCAAAACATACTTTTTACTGCATCTCTTTCCACGGCTCACAGGACGGTCACCAAAGCCACGAGACTAAATTGAAGAACGTTCTTCGACTTCTTGAATGTTTTATACCCACAAATCACAGCGATTCTTCGCAAACGATCCACATGCAAATCCGCTTTGATGGAATCGCCGCGTGCATCCCTTGATGGTTTGCATGAGTAAAACTAACGTACGCTCTTCAAGCCTATAAGCACTGAGGTGCCCAAAGGCGTAATTTAAGTAAAATCCAATGCGGTTTTGCGCCATGAATACACAGGTTGGCATCCGCGTTACGTTATCACTCGCTATTTTGACCAAGGCGTCTGGAGAGTGTTTTGTCGTTTAGACAACTAACTTTACTGACAAAGTGAAGCATCCCAATTGTATACCAATATTTAAGTCCGCATAAAATTTTTGATGACCTACTAGAGACAAAAGTGGCCACATAATTTTACTTAATTCAAAACGAACTTAATGCTCAATTCTGCTTAGCTCACGTCATATGCTGCCTCCTCTTTTAGATACGCATAAATCAGCACATTAATTGTAAATATTTGAGCTTGTAATACGCCTTCTAAATGCATACTTTACTTATAATTAAGCCAAGACGTTCGGGCTCGAAAAATGATACGCATATCATCGTTTGGCCTCAGCGGCTACTCTTCTGTTTCTGCTTTATTTAGTCCTTCCACAGAAGATCCAGGTTAATTCGGTGAGTAAAAAAGCTTCTAACATTTGTCTTAAGATTGTGTGCATCCAGCCTAGGAGGGCTGAAGAATCTGCCCTAATGCATTGTTTACAAAATAATGCGCGTGGGCTTATGCAGGTGAGATTTTGTTCTACCGCGACATACTTTGAAGCGACTTTAAAACTGTCGTATAATCCGTTGCGGCTTTCTGTCCCTCGACAATTTAAAAATATCGACTTGTGTTTAGTGCCTTGCACCTTGTTGGTGATTTTTCATCATTAGTCATGTGCAGTATGCTTATTTACCGCAATACATTTAAAAATTCTTCGAACCTATTCATTCCCAGTTGTTGATTTTGTGTTACTGCGACCAATTTTTTTTCATAAAATCAGGGACTTCGTACACTTAAACTTTAACACAGCAGATCTTGCACCGGTCTTAAAACTTTTTGATAGATACACTTTTGTGTCTTGCCATTCTTGGTTAAGTCGTTACCCCACTGTGTTGCATTTGGCATTCGGTTTTTATCATCTGCTTGCTCTTACCATTTTACGATTTATTTTCTGAGTGTTGGGACCGACAACAAGCACAGGTTATCGATGATGTGATTTCGTTTACGTTAAAACATCCTTTGAAATTTTCCTTTATCTTACTATATGATCCAACACAGTCCAGAGCATTCGGCATGCCAAAATAGCTCGCTTGTAACTCGTCAGTGCAAAAACATTAAGGAAGACACGATCCAAAAGCGTGATTGTTTGCCCAAAATCATTACTACCTCTTGAACAAGGTGTCACATTTAGCCGAGTGCACGGGAGACAGTACCCCCGCATTCACGAAACAAGTAGTCTTGTAATATAAAAAAGATAAAAGAAATAGCCATATTCTTTTAATTCACAACGTTTAAAGCATTCGATCGTGTGTGAAGTAAACTAGTCCGTAAATTGCCCCACAGAATGGTTGGCATCCGAGCGCTCCTTCCTTGGCTTTCTCATGTTTGTTCTGTATAGTATTGGTGGAACTAAGCTGGTGCAGCGTTCAATCACTTTCATCCAGGCCTGCTGCTTTGTGAGCTTCTTGACATGAAACTAAGACTCGGAATAATAACAAAGAACTCCATGACGTTAAATCGAATTCAGATTCGAGTTATCCCACCAATCAAGCCCCATTGAGCTTTATTCTACAAATGTTGAATCTGATGGTTGAACCAGACAGTTGGTGGTGTGCTTTTGTTTCCATCACAGCATTCTTTGAAGTTTATTTTAACCCGTCTTTTGATCCATCACAGTTTGCGGCTCCAGGTACACAAAACCAGCTCTCCTGTCACTCATTAGAGCAAAAACATTGCGATAGACTCAAAGTATCAACGGTTACCTTTTTGTAAAATAAATTTAAAGATTTCGGCTGCATATGGATCGAAGTGGTTCACAAAGTTGGATTTTAAGTCCAGATAATGGCAAGTGAAAGTGGTGATGCATATGACAAGCAGACAAGACGCAATCACTGAAACTGGAATCAAATGGTTCAATGTGTTGAGAAATTATTAAATTGTTACTTTCTCCGTTCCATCATAGTGAAATAGTTTACTTCCACCAATGAATGTGATTGTCCAACACCCCCTATCCTCTGATGATCCGGATCATCGTCTTTTCAACATCCGCGCCACGGACATCTCATCCTTGAACGGATGTAATGACTAATGATGTCAAGTCCATATTCGGTGGTGTATACGCATGCATTTTGAAGAAAAGCACAGCACAAGCCTCAGAAGGTAGTCACAGGCTATTGTGACTGCTTCTCCGTTTTCTTATTTTATTCAATTCTTCTACAGTGGTTTGCAATGCGTTTCAAAACACTTGCACAGTAATAATGCGGGCGGATCACGGCACCCCCTTACTTTTCGGAGCCACATTTCTTCGTTCTGCCTGGCCTGTCTGCGCACGCTATACCTGAAATGGCACAGCTCACATTTCCTCGACCGACTGACTTCGGTCCAGTGTTGAATACCCCACTGATGGACATATTTCATGCTTCCGTCACACAGGCACGGCGCAATTAACTGTCCATGAGACTCCGAATCCCGATCATTCGTAGTTTTACCTGGTTCATAGCATATTCGGCAAAAAGGAGCAGCATAAGCGGAAATGCCATGCAAAGATCCAACTCTTTGCGTGTTTTTAGTTCTGCGCGACGTTAGGTAGATAAACGAGATGAATTGATGAAATAGTTAGAGAAAAGTGGCTGGGACGTGTCGTCGCCTGCAATGAAACCTCAAATGAAGCAACGCACGATATGCTATACTGATTACCCACAAATCAGTTGAATCCTGTTAATCACTTTTCTTCCTCCAGGTTTTTCTCCAATGTCGGTTCTCTGTTACAAAGGCTTCTAAAAGCAAAAGAATCTCATACCAATCAAATTGCATATCTCTATCATCAACAAACCTCGCCACCTCGCATTAAGTTGGCTCAAAGCCTTCCCTTTGTAAGCGTTAAAGGAGCAACTATCCAAGTTTACAAACCATTTGTCCTTCGTGTAACTTCAGCCATCCTTACCTTCACTTCATTGAGATGATAATGAGGCAACAGTGAAATGAAAGATTATTAGAACTTAATGTGCTTTGATTAGCGGTTGCAGGTAAGCCAACCTAAAGCCATAAGCGGTTTAGTAAAATCGCGAAATCGGAGACGTAGTCACTGTCAGCCAAAATGCCCCATGTTCGACTTGTGAGCTTGTAACGTGTCATTTTCTGTGTGCTGTATTAATCATGGAATAAAATGTGTGACGGATAAAACATGGGTCTTCACTATTCTCCCAGATGGCTTGTATTATTAGTAGGCAAGCATATGTAACGCTACGACTAATTTTTAAGTGAGTATTAAATTTCGAAAAGCCAATACCAATGTAACATTAATTTGGGTCGAATAATTATTGAAAATAAACTAAAAACCATGTAAAACTACTTGACCTTACAATTGTTTCATTTAGCCAAAACAGTATTAAATATGCTGCTGTCAGCCCGTGGTGCTTACTGGTACCACCGCTTCAAGTGTTTGGTGGCTATACTGCTCCATTGCACGGTAATGAGACCCAAAATTTGTAGGTCTTTTCGAAATTGAGTCCAAATTAGTGTTTTCAGTCATGTTCACAATTGTCACTTGTAATGCGTAAATGGACTCAGCAATGTGAGAGGTGCTAAATATGATGCCCCACCCTACAAATAACTGAAAATGCTAATTAGAGCAAAAAAGTATTCTTGCACGAATCCCATACTAGCGCATGAATGACAGTCGTTCAAACAGCAATGGAGGGAAAGGTAGACAGATTAGTTGGTCTGGTAGAGAATAGAACACATGATTAATCGGGGAGTAAAGGACTGAAGATATAAGTTTCTAGGTTAATAAATACTTGGATGATAAATCGGTTCTCATGTGAATAGCCAGAATACTTAATTATCGACGCATGATTTTGATGTTCGTTTTTTCATTGCAATAGGGATCGATTAAATAGTGCAAAACATGCTTGTTTAGTGTTTCTCTTTTAAGTGCCTGGTCAAAAATGTTGCCGTTTTATTTAAACCTGGAATAGTTTTAATGATTGTGCACTTCGACAAGACTGAATTAGTGTTCCCACATTGACATTAAGATGAAACCAGGGGTGCAACAAATATTACAATTATACCTCAATATCAAGGATAAATTGCAATGCCACATTTAAGGTCTTATTCTAGAGCATAAGCATTGTCTGTGTAAGTGCCATTGTACGTCAGAAAAAAACACTCTGCGTTTCCTTAGCGGTTACTGCAGCTCATAACGCGAGTTCCCATAATGAAACACGATACTAACAATGCTTGGGATAAACCAAGTTACATTCCAACTTCGCATGATACCAGTTCGTACTACTGATGCATACGTTTCTAGTGTTATTGGCAGGAAGGATCCACTCACAGACAAGTTGCAAATCTCTCTTAAAGAGTAAGCCCTCAGCTTTAGTGAGAGCCGTGAATCTGGCATATATTTCCACCGCAAAGCCTTTTCTAGGCAGCGCAGATGCTAGAGCCTCGGAGAAGGGAAGCTGAGGCCATGTTGCGCTGTCGCGATGCGTGGTTGATATTACCTCTGATAGTCATTTGCAGACTCTCCAAAATCAGATGCCGCAAACACTACTTTAACAAGGAGAATCCACCTTTCAAAAATAGCAAGGCCATTACTTCAGCGTTTTGTCGATTCCTTGGAGCACATAGGATGTGGCGAAGCCGATGAGCCAAATCTGGCCCCACCTAGCAAACGCTAACTTCAAACTTTCGATGCGCAATTTTGCATTTGACGACGTATTGATTAGGTAGGACTAAATAAGCTTGATCACATACAAACCTGTTGCACATACCGACGATGGTTTTCTTAAGCTAAGTCCATTAACAATGGAAACTGAGCAGCTCAAAAATGTTAACACCCATTCCATAGTTGGTGTCAGCGGCGGTGTATCTGACGGTAGCGTTTACACTGAATGACTTCTAGGCATGAAGAAATCAAGAGATTGCTTGAACCTGATGCACTCTGCTTTAGGCTTTTCTGTCAAATCCTCCTCTTCTACATAGTCATCGATCCGAAACGCCTATCGCTGATGTCGGTAAAGGTGTGAAAAGGTGAGCACCTTCCTTTTATTAACACAATGCTCACAACGTTCATCGCCAACCACACCGCAAATAAAGGCGCAAATAAAAGCCAACATACGAATGAAAAAGGGTAAATGATGGACAGACAAAAGCCAAGAGAACGACGAAGCACGTCAAGCTGCCGCGGCAATTAGTGTGAGGATGCGATCTAGTCGACTACTTTGACATTTGAAAGTCAGCTGCTGGTCACTCTCAAATTGCATGTGCAAAGCATGCAGTTAGGAGGAAGTAAATGTTGCCATCACAACGCAAGCAAGCTCAACACTTATTTCTCATTGCATTTTTATCACAAATCCGAGCACTGTAGCGCGAACACCTAAAAACAACACTGGCTACAGCTGTTGTCAGCTGCAGCGCATGAACATGTAATGCATCACATCCTGTGATTGTCGTTGCGTGTCTGTCTTCTGGTGGTAGGAGATCCTTGGACATACCTCTGCTAATAGCTGCCGTAGTCATGCAAAGGCCATTATGACTGCTAATTACTTACTCTCTATGCATTCATTAAAGTAGGTGAAGAATTCAAAAGCACGTTTATGCAAGAATGCAAGCAAACTTTAAGAGAGAGAGGAGGATATCGGTAGTAGTATCTGAAGGCGATAGGTGATGAGATTTGACTAGTAAGTAAGAAGTGTAACGAGAAATTAGGCACCAGACAACTCATACTGAACATTATACTGAATATCATGTGCAGGTATGCTTTCGACTGAGCTTTTATTACCAAAGTAGTCCGCATAGGAATTGAAGCAACAAAGTGATAGACCTAATTGGCTAAATTGATATTCGCTTGATTTGACCCCTACAAACTAGTTCGAAACTGATTCAATGTGCGACATGTGAAAAAGAGAAATGTTGCCATGAGGATCCCAAAAAGTTCGACAAAAAGTGTGGCAATCCATACAGTTTTCCATCCTTTTTAAGTTCATCATAAAAGAATTATGAATTCGTGCTGCCTTATTAATATGAAGATAATCTAAGCCTCGCATAATTCTAAACTGCAGCACAAGATGCTGAAATATTGCGTGAATTCATTAAAGGCGTAGCCATTACGATGTTAGAAAGACTAGAGTTGGTTGGGATGGATGCTGTTCACGTGGTTCGGCTTGTGATATTGGGATAAGAGGAGACAAGATAAGCCAGTCCTTTTGCCTCCATGACATGAGGAAAGTGAGAACAGGACGTTTACTGAACTCGGCGGTTACATGTGTTACATTACATTAGCGCCTTGAGGAATCGCATTGCTTTGCTTTCCGGAATCCCTCAACTAATGATCTGTTTTAATTTCACTGCCTTCCTCTTTACGGACACGAAGGCTTCCATTCCAGTACGTGTCGAATAGCTTTGGTGGTAGAATTGATGCACTCATTCCTCTTCTACTCCATGTGATTGAAGCGACCTCATTGCTGTTTCATTCAAGCAAATGATAATTCACACTTACAAGACCAACTCTGTGAAGCGGCACAACTCAAGAAATTGAAACACGATTGCGTAGGGAGCGATTTCGTCTGACAGTAGAAAGGAGAGTAGCGGGAATGGCATTCAATTATTGACGTGAACAATGCATGGAAGCCGAGGCCGTCAAAACTGCTCATATGGCGGGATAGTGTTTAAGGCTTTATGTTAGCCTCACAAATGCAATCGGATGACTAGAAGAGCTCCATATGACAGGTCTTTTGCTCAAATTATGGCTAATTCTAATGGGTGGATGGAAAGGATGGAGTCTATTCGTCTCATACACAGTGGATTGCTGTCTGTTAAGCAGTGATATCAAAATCCAAACTCTGTTCAAAGCCTAACGCCATTCGAATAAAAAGCAAGGAGAATTTTACAGTTTCGGTGTTATGCAAACGAAGGAATTGGTCTGTTTATTAGAAGCTCTTTTGATGCTGCTCAACTCTGTTACTCACCCGAGTTAGTAGCATTAGCCACACATCAACTCAATAAAGTTGATCGACAGAATTGCGAACGAGGTTTGTATTTACTTCTGAAAGCACCATCAAATCCAGTATAGTTCTGCGTCAGTGGGTAAATGAGCGCTGAGTCTCTAATGTGAATAAAACAATAAGACTCTCAATTCAATTCGTTTTACTTTGTATCTACTGCTGGACTTCAAATAAATTATCGCTATTTCGATAGTCGACCAACTATATCCAAACAGCTTCCACTTATATACGTTAATATTCTGCCCTTGCCCATTTCCTTATAATTCATATTCCATTTCAATGCCACAATATGCAGCATTAGTGACGAGAACACAGACAGGTCAACCTTCGTTGCACACATGAGCTGCCACTGTCAGGCAACATGCTACTTCGCTCCATCCAATTTGCAGCTTTGAAGTCCCAAAAACCATTCCTATTGAGTTAGAAAGGGAAGCAAAAAAAACACAAATGCGCTAATCTGATCTTCCGTTGCCAACACGCTTTGATTTCCGGTCGTATCCTCACCGCCAACCATCAGTGGGCCAAGCGCTTTCTTACAAGCATTAGTGAGGACATCCGCTTTCCCATAACTGCGTGATCTATGGATGACCTAATCTGAGAAACCATTGACAACATGACTGGCTCCTCTGTGCTTCTACTCCAATGTTTGTCTTGTAAAATGGCACCCTCACGGTGGAAGCTGTTAAAGATTGTTGCTAAGTCATTGGTCTATTGCGAGCTATGCGCTTCGATTCTCTCCATTCACGCCTTATGTAATTGCAAGGCTCACGACACTACAACACGCGCTATTGTCAAATAAATGCAGATATAATAAAAATATTAACTAAAAAATTGCGCAAACAGAACGACTCTCTCATTAAACATTATTATTGTGCCCAAACTTAATGGATCCATCCAAAGGTTGGTGAATTGTGTGAATTACTGGTTGTGCAATCACATTTTGATCGGTTGCGCAGGGTCATGCGAGTTAATTCTTTCCTTTAGCGGCAATTGCATAGTGACTATCAAACAGGCAGTCCTCTCTGCCTCTTCTTCAAATACACAGCAAAATTAGGTCGTAATATTTCTGATCCTGGCGAATCAAGGGAGCTTACAAAATCAAATCCCATTTGAGACTTGTTCAGACAAAAAATAATGCGCTGATCCGCCACCAGCATCACACCAGATTGCAACTCATGATGGTTGGTTGAACCAATTTGTGCTAAAGGAAGGCAAGTTACTTCAACAGCATGTCGACGAGCACACAGTACTTTTTACCTGTATGTGATTACATTTTGCGAGGCTGGAGCAGAATGTATGCTACATTCAACTTCTAAGCAAACTAACATTTATATGGGAATGATCAAATGGTAAAAAGCGAGTAGCTCTCATGTAGTAATGCGTATTTGTTAATCACCTTATTCATTTTTTCCTAAACTGCATTTGAAGCAATGGGTAAACATGAATGATAGACTTTAATCAAACACCCTTCTCTCCGCCATAAAACAAGATTGTCTCATTTTACTAAAATATCATCCACCCACGCATGCACAATGTGACACTACTAGAAGTTTTAATTTTTACACCTCCAGTGCAAACTCGCTGAGTGGCAAAAATAAAATTCACTTCTGACGTGTTGCAGTTAAAATTGCTATTAAAAAAGGGAGAGCAGAAGCAGAATCGTAAAGGGCATCTTGAAATGTGTTTGAGAAATTTGCTCACCTCAGCAAAAAAAAACGTTTTTAAACAACTGTCGCAAAAACATAATTCAGTGCGCAAGATTATCGTTTTCCGTCGATTACATCTTCATTGACCTTGTGCTCATGTCACAACAAGTGCGTCATCAACATTCTGCCTAGGAATCAAGCTGTTTTCCAAGTCTCGCAATAAATAATGTTCAAAATTACTTGGCATTGTAAATAGGGATCGGAATGCAAGAATTTAGTGAAAGTGTGGGTAGAATTGCGTTTTCAACTCATCCTGTAAGCACCGAAAATGGGGATCAAGATGGTAGTAGGATCTCTCAGGGAAGGAGATCCCTTCAAAACCATTCATTTTGAATTAGTGTTTACGCTCTCTTCAACAGAACCCATGACCTAATTACATCTTGCACCGCTGGTGGTGAAGGAGAGGACCTTGGTGACACCTGCCTCTAAAAACGTCCAAAAAGTATTTTTCTGAGGACAAATCAACCTATAAAAGCGATTAGTGGAGAATGTGACAGAGATGACAGAAATAAGGGAACTTGCCGCCACGAACGGTAAAAAAGCCAAAGGCTCGCACAATTTTGGGTGGGACATGCTTTAATGACGTCCAGTGTCTGTCAGTGCTCCAGTGTCTGCTGTCCTATTAGGAGTACCCTTAGTAGGCTTTTACTTGGCTTGTTAGCATTTGCGGTCAATTATAATTCTTTCGTTTAAACTTAACAAAAAATTACCTGTGCTTTCTCTTTGGGTTTCCTTTTCTGCCAGAATGGGCACAAAATATTGGGAGAACTACTATGAGATGCAATGACAATTTCACTCATTAAAGAGAGGAAAAAAAAATTTATTCCGCTCAACCAAAGACGCCGGAATACATCTATTTATTCACAAAATTTTAAAGATTCCTGGATTGAAAAGCTCTCGTTTAATTGTATCATTTTATGTACAGGGTAATTGACAACGTATTAAGCGAATGCGAGGAAAACAGCACCTTTTGGAAAACGCTTGCCGCTATCTGTCGTGACTGGTGAGGACGCGTTTTGTGGCAATTCATTTGATAGTTAAAATTCTACTGATAAGTCGCTAGTAAATGAAAAACCCACACACTTTTAACATTAATTTTAAAGGTTGTTTAAAAACTTACGTCTGTCGACGCAAGTTCTGGCATTTGATTGAACGGTTTCAACTCCACCGCCTTGCCTGACATAGAATTCTGCATATTTGTGACGAATATGAGAGGTGCAGGTGTCACACCCATTGGATTAGATGCCAAAGTCTAGCGGAAACTCAGCAATCCTTGCAAAGCGCTGCATTTAAAATGAAAGTTTGATAATCATTAAGTTTATGTGAGGACCTCACGTCCAAGTGTTTCACTCCTAAAAGACCACGCCTTGACAGGTTCCGTGTGGTAGGCCGATGCTACGGCCGTTAGCTAGGCGAACATTTCAGTTAATGGAGGCTGTGTTTAGGCATTGCAGCATGCCCCTCGGACCATGCCCTTCTGCATGGAGGTATCACATTTTTCCATGCCAGTATAGCTCATCAAGACATTAATGAGGAACCAAGGCACTTCGTTCAATAGTTCGCTTTGGAACAGTGTTGAATGCATCATGTTTAATAAATAATCAGTTGGCAATTTTACCCCGTATTAGTCCGTGGTATTACAGAGCCTAAGTCAGCAGCTAACTCTGCATCCAATACGATTTAGAAGAGGAGCTAAGGGAACAGGTAGAGGCGAGAATGATGAGAGCCATTATGAAAGCATAGAGGTCATAAGGTGGGCGTATGACTAGGCCAGCGTAAGTCGTGAGCCAAAGGCTGACGCGTGGGCGCATGCACATCAGCCATGTGATCTGTGGGCGCACTAAAATGCAATCCCGGTTCTGAGAATGCCTCACCGCCTTTGTAAAACCCTTTTATTTGGGAGCGTGCAACGCCAGATGAATATTTTGTCTATAATATTGTAAGATAATATAATAACGAGAATAAAATTTTTACAAATAATATTAAATCAGCTGCTTTGATCTGGACAGTGTTATAACAGTTGCCAGATCCCCTTTTGTTTAGCTTTAAGCTTCTTTTTCCTTTATGAAATTGAGTGAACTTGCGATGAGACATTAAATCCTCAACATTGTTTTAAAAATGCAAGCATAAGGCGAACAGTACAAATTCTTCTCATTGGAAAATTGCTGCGCATCCACCGCTGTGGTAAGCTGCGCCCCTAGAAGCAGCAAAAGCCCTTCATTCTCAATGGTTTCTTATAAAAGTTGTTTTTTCCTCACGGAATCGTCTGATTTTGTAAATTGTTTGGAAAACATTAGCTGAAGTAATAGCATTCCAAGTGCGCGGATAGATTTTGCAACACGAACGAAAAGTCTCGATAATAAATACAAATTTTAAGGCGGCAACTAATTCTTCATCCAGGTTAAAGTAAAGAGGGAGCATTGGGGATGAAATAAGACAAGAAGTAATGAAGATCATTGTGAAAACAGAGGTCTTCGGGTGAGGGTGTGACAGAGCCAACGCGGACTCGCGCCATCGGCTAACACAAGGGCATATGCACGACAGCCATGTGATCTGTGGGTGGACCACCATGGGTATACTTGACTGTGGAGAAATGAAACGCCGGAAAGTTTTTTTGGCTGTGATATTGACAGCTAAAAGGGTGCTAAAGCGACTCTTAATAGCTAAAATTAATTCTAGTATCCACACAATTTGCTGGTCTGAAGAGTCTTGTGTAAAATATCTGCATAAAATTTTATCGGAGTTTTGTTTTAGTTTATTTTGGCAAGTGATGTTTTCTTCATGAAGTATAGTGGGTTTGCTGCAACACGCTGGTTAAAAACGCAGACAGAAAGAGCACTGAACAAGTCTTTCTCATCGAGATAAATGAAAAGCACCACGCACCGTTTTAGCATTCTTTGCCTCATTTGCAGTAAAAGAACCTTTCCCGCCTCAGTCGTCAATTCCTCAGGAATTGCTATTCATGCACGGTGTTGTTTGACCCCATAAAATGGACTTGAAACAGCACTTGAAGTAATGGCCCCAGATCACATGGCTGGTGTGCGTGCACCCACGCGTTATCCGATGGTACGCGAGTTCACGATGGCTCAGTCACACGCTCACCTGATGTCCTCTCTACCTCCACATTAACGCTCAGCGTTCCCTCTTCGTTTCGCCTTTGCCTTAGGCTGAATACAGAGTTAGATGCTGACTTGAATTATGCACGCCTGGCCGCTTCGCATGAGTTAGAATTGCCGTCTGCTCGTACTGGTGACTTGTGTAAGATCAATTCAACTCTGGTTATCAATATATTCATCGAATGTGAGGGAATCCAACAGTTTCTTAAAATGCTTCATGAACGTAGTACCACGGATCTTCGTTGACGTAAAAATAAGCTGAAGTTTTACCAGAGGGCAGGCTACTTACCCTCGTGCAGGTCTTAGAAACCACCAGCACGGCCCCAAGGTTTTGCCTCAAAGTATAAGAACAGCCTCCAGGGATTAAATTTGTTCGCAAAACTAAACAGATAGTCGAGGAATGGTTTAGACTACTAGGTAGATTATTTAATTCTGTTAAGATGTAGTCTTTTGAGAATGAAGTGCCGAGACATGAGGTTTTCATGTGATCAAAGTTGTTCTGCAGGCATAAAATTTCACCCAGTAAGGATTATGCCACTTCATGGCTCGGTAAGAGCAAAATGACATTTGTAGCTGAACGGATATGCATCTGCATTGAATGCTAACTTATTTCCAACCATGACAGGAGACAATTTATCTCATCATTTTTATTTATGCGAATGCCTAAATATGCCATGGACCGCTCAATTGAACCCAAAGTCAATTCCATAACTTAGTTCAATTAAGCCCACCTTACCGTCGTTAATATGCACAATAAACTTATAATGTGGTGTTGCTTCACTATGTTTGAATGCTCAAAAGATAAGTCGATTCTAGGCTTTTAATCAATGTCTAGCTCAGCGATCAAAATTGACCACTAAAATAGGATAGAAGCTTAGACCAGTGCTCCTTGGTCACTGTTTACCCCGCCGTTTCCCACCATGAAAACGACCACAGACAGTGAGACAGACCCATCTACTATGCACCGCCACGAGCCCTTTGACATGTGGGAATTAACATATCATGATAGTGTGTCCAAAGTTACATGGAGGAGAGAGAGCTATCTTTTGAGTGGATCTACTACCGATTCTGCAATGCCCAATTCAACGACTCCGCGTCAGCCATTGCATTACTGCAAACGATGGATTTTCATTCACTGACTTCGTTACTGCTTACCAATTTACTCATACTAACTTTTTCGTAAGTCTGCGCAAATCACTCACCCACAATATTGTGGCTAATCACATAGTTGAGGGCGAACGTTGTGCTGATAGGGCAGGCATCCTCACCAGAATACCCAGCACACTGGCTCAAACAACCTAACGACCTAGGAGTTTGCGGTGTGTGTATGCACACAGCTTGTTTCATAGGTCAAGAGGGGCCCATTCCATTGGCTTACAATACATTTATAAGCACAAGTGGGTGTGGAGTGTGAATGTGAGTTATTTCTTGAGGAGTGATGTTGCTTCAGATAAGCCTAATCTTATTGGTACCTTTCGTCTTGCATGGAGCGTTCACACCGCCAACCCGTAAGG
>JADWOT020000002.1:24505399-24592353 GCA_036345935.2 Taenia hydatigena
GTGCTGGTAGAAGCATACTGCAACTGAAAATTGAGCATAGGCAACCATCTCGAGTAACGTGAACTTGATACGGAAGACTGCGGTCATCAACTTTGCTACGGTTGCTTGGCTATTATGTCCAATCAAACCTGTGTTAAAATGTTAGCTGCACTTTATCTCACAGTCTATAATGCTGAGTAGTATAGAAATAGCACGTCAAGTCTCACGCACTTAGATTCCTCCGCTGCTGCTGCTGTCGCTGCCATTAGCATCGGCTTTTGTGAGCTGCCAATTGTTTGAAAACCTATTAAAACGCACTTCCTATGCACACCTTTAAATGTCTGATAAAATTTCTGTTTTTTGCAGTAGGATCAGGAGTCTTAGAGCGATTTCGTACCCTGCGCTAGTGAGTTGCGATTATTTGTTAAAAGCTTGTCGGCGTTTGAATTCTCGCTGATGTCAACAGAGCACTATAATGTGACTCTGACACATCACGGCCTGTTAGCTATAAGTAGGTGTGCAATTTCCACAACATTTAGACTTGCATTGTGTTCATTTGTTTGCCGATTTTATAACCAGTCATAAAACGCCTTTTTATGTCTTATTTTGCCAATTAACCCTTTTCATCGAAAATGCATCCTAGGCAAAGTGCAAACAAGAATGTATGGTGAGTTCACTTTTTCGTAGACAAAAATTTTAATATTAATGTAGCGTGTACTGGTAAGAAATTCCTTTGTACTTTTGCTAGCACCTGGGTATGGAACCTATGTGTTCTGTAAGAAGTAGTTTACTAAAAACTTTACATAATTAGGTGATTACAAGTGTTTAGACATTATTTTAAATGGCAGTAACCTCTGGCGTGATATAATGTGGCCTTGCCCCACAATTTTGCACATAAGAAATCACAACGAAGCGCTCTATTTTGTAGTCCTATAATTTTAACTGCTGGCAACAGGTTGGCAGTCCTTTCTAGGGCACTTTAATGCGAGGATAATGCAAAAGTGCGGATTTTAAGTGCTGCAGTAATGACATAGGTATTGCTGTTAGAGGGAATCAGGGCCTGCTCAAGGGGGTCCCGATGCGTGAACATTCCCACATGACCATTTGTATGGCCGTCTGCAGCCCCTGACGAACCTTTTGACCCCAGTTCAATCCAAAGATTTTAATTTTGCGGATACTTCTACAAGAACTCTAGTAAGCGGTCTACTTAAGCTTACTTCTTTCACATTGTTGCAACTCGTTACTTCAATTCGGGAATTCTGGTCATTAGTTCATCCAGACAACCGTGAATGAGCCATCAATGTGAGTTTGTGCTCTCAACGTCTACCTTACTGCTTGATCGTCAATCGGCCCATGTAAACACTCGCTTAGAAATCATTGCGCATCGGTATAAGGTGGACAAATTGAGAGGGTGCAGAGCAGTCAAACACACAACTTGGTATGTGGTAGATCAGCATCAGAAGAAAAGCCAGACACCACGATAGTGGCGACTGCAAGTAAATGCATCAAAAGGGACAATGCGCTTCATCTTTTTCCACCGCATCAAATTTTACACGTAGTAGACGTGAGGTTCTTCCCCTGCAGATACTCCTAATGGTAAAACTTAATGCACGAGATCCAGTGGAGGAGCCACATCAACGTTTCCATATAGCCCTTCTAAATGAAGGTAGGTGCAGATAGATGAGTCATGTTATCAATCAGAATCAGACGGATGGCTCTTGAATTTAATCTGCTAGTAAGAACAAACCGCAACCGGTGACACTGTTCAACCTAATCTTAAATCGGCAGCAATAAAATTACAAACTCCACACCGACTTACTCAACATATATGATAAAGCCAAATAAGAAGGCGAATCAGGAATGCCAACGGTTTCTCAAAATTACCTGGCTCTCTGAAGCAGCAAGCTTGATAAATGCAATGTTATTTCGCAACACAATATCATCACTGAGCATCAAAACACTCGCAGATCGAAAGCAAATTTTTTTTAACTATAAAGTGCTTTTATTTAAAATTTTAAACTACAGAAAACACACATTTTGTTGGGAAAACACAGCTTCATGACTGGACTCACTTTTATCAGGAATTACAGCTTGCTAAAGCCGGCTAAACTATCACGGGAAAAACAACTTCCCTAGCACAAAGACGCTATGCTCAAAAAGACAGTTACAAGAGGCGGAGATTCTGACATTCTTCAGTTCGGTTATGCTTGCCATTTGCAGTGAGATTCACATAATGGGTCCTCTTGCAATTGGAAAAGCTTATTTCTGGATCCGCTTATAGTCTAACAAGCTGCGCAACAAGTTTGACCGAGTAACTCGCACCAATGAATGGTTTTAATGCAAATCGAGAGAAAATCAAGACATCTGCGAAGTACGTGGTCCAGTAGTCCGGAAGAAACGACAACAACATCGTCAACCCAAAGATAACGGAACAAACATCGCCACTCAAAGTAGCTACAAGGCATGAAAAAGAGCCACCAATTAATGCCATAACTTGACAGAAAAATGAACAATGCCAATGGTGATGAACATAAAAGGGTAAGCATATGCAGAAATCAACCTCCCACGTGCAATCGTTAAAAGGCCTTGACATCCACACCGATAATTCAAAATTTGTGGCGAAATCCGCACTTCTTATCAAGAGATTTCACCACTATTTGTCGGCTACAGATGATATTCTGCCATGGATAAAGCACCGTTGAGCCGCAAATGAGAGCAACTGTATAAAGCTTTGGATGCCTATAATATGGATCTTAGAAGCATATGCTGAGACTTCAGCATAAAAGCAAAATAATTCAAAATGAGCCTAGTAATTTGTCAATCAAGCCATTATTCACCTCAAATTACACATGCCTTCATTGAATCTACATTTAGTTAGAATATGCATGAGCATTGCAGAAATCCGCGCCATCATGTAATCGATGACAGTAGTTTTCTAATAGTTTTTATTAGTCTTGGTGTTTATCAAATCCTCCTTTACTCTCCTTTGCGTTGCGGACGGGTGAATTGTGGCTGAAACCTGCAGCTATGATTTGCAATTCGCATATAATCTGCATGCATGTTGTCAAATTCTTTTGGTCTGGGAGAGAGTAACATGTGCACTTACGTTCTGCTGTACAGCAGCGGTGTGGTTTATTGAGTCCGACCTCACGGAGGTTTGAGATGATGCATTTTGTGTGCCCACCCTGTGTCACGATCCAAAGCTCATGCTGGTGGTCTTTCAGTCTTCGTGGTCTACAGTACTTTGGCCTTCTACTACCTGAGGACAGATTCGCGTTGTCGGGGTGTAGCATCACCGAGACTTCATGCCGAAAATCATTGAGCAACTTTGAAATAATAGACCATTGCACAATTTCTTTCCTTTACCATCGAACACAATGGAGTCACCTCTGCAATTTTCCGAACTAAAAAATGTTGCAAATGATCCAGTGGCTTATCACTGAGAAAAATTGAAATAACCATAACATTAACAGTGAGGAAGCACGCACTCCAAGATGGAATGGATATTGTTTGTCCTCGAGCGGGAAAAGGAAGTGTAATCTACTCTAACACAATCAAGTTCAGAGTGTGTCGGTTATAACTCAGTCAATACTGACTAAAATTGGCCTTCTCAAATTTGTCAGCGTAGATCAGGAGAATGAGCACCGCAACTAAGGAAATTCGTGACGTCGTACTATTCATACTGACGGAAGCGTTATTAGAGCTATCGTCCTTCCAAAACAGCATGAAATTCCACCTTCTACTTCTACCACTGATGTCGAAGGACAATTGGCCTCACCGTGCCCCTCACGGAACCCATTATTAACTTCAATTTAAAGGACTGCTGCAGTGCAGCATAACTCGTCCTCTAGAAGAACAAAACATTCACCGATCAAAGAGGCTTCCTCCGCTACCAGACAGTAATAAAGACTACGAAGAGTGTCATAAGGAAACTGCAACTGCTGAACAAATAGGGATTCCATGGCTTGTATCAAATTAGCGTCAAATTCTGGAGAAAGGAAGACTTAGTGTGTTTGGAGAGGAAGTGAGATAGACAGCGAGAGAAGTAGGATGTGGGATGATGATGGCTAGATGAGTGGAAGGAAATGAAATAGACCTGTAGAGAATCCAGCCCTGAAAGGATGGGAATTTGAGACCAAGTTAAGTAGCCAAAGTCAAGCCTTTAGTCTAACCTTATTTACGATCTCATTGAATGATCGGAAATGCTTACTGTCAAACGCAAGTAGACGTGTTTTCCCTCAATATCAGAGCTGCGATTCTCAGTCTCTGATGCGATCTCCTAATACAGGTCGTCATTCTGCGTAGGAAGATTTATCTACACATGTTAGGGCACCTGCGTGCACTAGCCGACCGCCAGCAGGTTATCGGTCTGTGTGTAGCACATGCTCTGTGAAGTTATACGTCATTACAAGTCCGGCCTTTGGCGTATTCCGTCGACATAAGTGCATTAGCATGATCACACGCACGTGAGCATTTGAAATGAAACAACGATCCCACCCACGAGACGTTTATTTGCAATCAAGGATTCATATAAAAAAACTGCCTCTACGAAGCTGCGATGGTGTGACTTTCGCCACTGAGGTAAACGAATTGCACCTCATTACTTTTCCATTTCCTACTTTATAACATCAATCTCCTCTCCATTCCCACGTCTCACATTTGCGGCATCATCTATGCTCCACTTTAGTAGCACGACTTTGTTGAGTTTGCGTGATCTATGTACTGCTGCAGCCCGGTTTTCTAATCCTCAGTGCAATTGTGAATCACTACTGAGAAAGTACTCAGTCAAAGGACCACCACTGAGATGTGGTTGTGAACTGCGAGATTAAGCTAGTACTGGTGGAAGCCACAATAGAGCTAACTATGTATAGCGCTTGGTGAGAGTGAGAAGGACATGACGCCTGCATTAAGCGACGACCAAAGCAGCGGGCTTGAGGCAATTGTGTGTCACTTCAGGGTTGATCCACACACTGATGTCAATTTGTCGAAGGAGGTCTGTTTCGGGATATCAATCACTGCATATCTCTCGCCTTCCTTCTTAGCAAAACCAACATATTCATTCTGCAAGTCCATGGCTTCAGAAATACCAGATTAGTGCAATTTTGATCTCCACATTTTAATTGGCATTATCTACGCCGATTACTTTCATTAACATTCCGGTCTTTAAGCTAATCACCTTCTTCGCGTTGGATTTCGTAGCTTTGCTTCACCACTACTTACCAATCTTATTAGATGATACAAAAGTTCCTCAAAATTTTAATATGCAGAGTGTGGAAACATTAGGCATTTAAAAGTGTCATGAAGACCATATGCAGTCTTAAGTGCCGATTTCTATCTGAACCTTGACATTGACCTACTGGATCCCAGCAAAGCTTCCAGCACGCGAACCTCCTTTACCGATGGGCCTTTCGACCGAGGAGAGTAGGCCGGTTCGCAAGATCTGTAGTCAGGCAAGTAGACTGACATTTTGGACGTTTAGACACACACCTCCAATGAAAGGTCGAAGATGATCTCGAAAGTGTTAAGCGATAGAATTTAACCCAGTGTTGTGGCCATGAAGCAGGACATGCGCCTTCAAATTAAGGCTGGAATTATTGTTTAACATTCCTTGTAGTTATTAGCCATTAGTTGGAAATGAATCAGCATTTTTGGCCCAATAGTTTGTGAAAAGTTGTTCAAGGATCGCTTTGCTGGTGCAACCACAAAAAAGTGTGGTTTTTGGTTGGTGACCTTAATGAGTGGCATGGATAATCTGAGACAGTGTAGCAATGTGTTGGGCCTCTAGCAAGTTGTGGAACTGAGGACGCCACTGAAGTGCATTGTGACTTTTCTAACAAAACACATTTCAAAAATGGACACAAAAAGAATCCATTTAGATGCACCACATATTTGCTTTCCATCATGGGAAGGAATTAATGCATCCGCCTTGTTGTTTAGGTCTGTTGATGTCCATGGTGTTATTCGAGGTCAGCACATCGCTTGGCACGTCTGAAGAAGCAAAAGCAGTGGTGACTTCTGCTATGCTCCGTTCCTGCTCCCGTGGTCGTACTCGCACACGCTTTCAGTGACACTCGGTCAGCCCTGAAGTAACTTCCACCAGAGCTCGCTGGTTCTCGCAGTTCACAATCACCTCCTCCACGATAGTCTTTGGTTGAGTTGTTTTACCGTCGTCATTTACTTTTGCCTTGATAGCCTTGTATCACTCATCTGATGTTCTCCTTTCTGATTGGTCAGCTTTCTGGATTGACCTCTCTGCAATCAATGAGGGCTAGTGCTCTCGCTCGTGTCCTAATTATTCCAAAGTTATTCTTAGCAAATTGTATCGACCAAAGAAGTAATGCCTATAAAACACAGTCCATGTTTTATTTGGCTTTTTGATGATATCATACAAATCGGAGAATTTGGTAAAGCAGACACCTTCAATGCATTCTTGGTGATGACTACGAATGTGTTAAGCAAAAGAGTGTAATCAAATGTATGTGACCATGAAGAAGGACATGCGCCTTCAAAATAAGGCTGAAATTCTTTTATCATTCTTTTTGGTTACTTGCTATTATTAGAAAACGGATAGGCATCGTTAGCCAAATAGTTTATCAAAGCTGGTTAAGGACTGCTCTACTGGTGTGGCCCCAAAGAACTGAAGCCTTTGATTGGTGACGTAAATGAGTGGCAGTAATAATCTCAGAGTGTGCAGCAATGTCAAAACTCAAGCGAGTTGTGGAACTGAGAACGCCACTGAAGTGCATTAGGACACATCCAACGAATCATACATCGAAAATGGAAATCAAAATCACTTTGGTGGAAAACTACACACCTCCTTTCTCATAACTATTTAGTGAATGGAGATTGCTCTCTGTGTCTCTGTACGAAACAAGGTCTGGAATTCATATGCAGCTAATCTCTAAAGTAACACCTCTGCCTATTCGGTCGCGAAATTACTCGAATCCAGCAGCGAAAGCTACTAACCAGGAAAACCACAGCCACAGTCTACTTGTTGCTTATTTTAATGGCATCAGATTTGAAGGAAGAAGGGATTGAGTGATATATAAAGTCAGGCATCGTTGGTTCAGTATGCCCTACCTTGACTGTAAATGTATGGCGAAGTGCTCACTATCTGTCGTTCGTACCTCGTGTGTGTCTGTGTTTCTTTGAAGGTTTCCATCTCAACCTCGTTCACATAACGGTACCGATACCACATAAACTTTGGGCAAGTTTACTGCAATTTCTGCCGTGGACAACGTCTTAAATAAAATTGGATTATGAAATTCTCTGCCTCGGATGTGGTTGCTCGAAAACCTGGATTCCTTAAAAGAAGCGGACAATTGCGTTCCCCATTTTCCTTTATTTGTTTAAACAGCGTGAACAGGTCGGTGAAGGGCAACATCAAGCTCAGGCCAACTGTTTGAACAAATGGGGAAACTATTCACACTTCACGCATACCGGCCAGTTCCAACCAACCACTGGCAGGCGTCCATTCTGTTCTGACATTTCTTTAAACAAGTTACGGCCGCTTGCAGATGATGATGGTCCCAGTGCGTTTGCTACTAGTTTCACTCTCGAGTTCTTGTGCGGCAATAATGCGTGCCATGTATGTATTTTTGGAGTCATGAGAAATGGGTATACTCAAGTGCATCTAGTGAAATACATGCGAAGCTGGTGTGCTACTGGAGATTGAGGTAAGTAGGCATGGCGTGATAGGTAACTAGCTGACTGTTGCATTTAGTGCAAAAAAAACATTTCAAGCAAGAATAGTGGACTAAATACCATCAATTTAAAAACTTCTAAATCTGAATTTGGTTAAATTAAGCAAAAAGAGAATGGGTAAGAAAAGAGGCATGTAGGAGCAGTCAAGCCTAACTGGGATATGTCTCTGCCAAAGGCGATTAATTCAAGGCTTTTTCTGCAGCAAATAACTCTAAAGATAGTAAATCACAAACAAGAAAATCAGGTATTGTAGGTAATTGAGACTTCTTCAACTTCAAAACTAAGGAAAGGACAAAGTTCCACATCACCAAGACCTTGTTCTCTTTTAATTGTCATCTGTGAGAAATCTGTAAAAATCCTTTTAGTTGTACAATAATTACCTAAGTCTGCAACCAGAAGTCATCGTGAGTTGGGACATGCGATTTTGCAAGAAATTTACTGTGGCAGATTCAGCGTCACCATTGGGCATTGCAACATTGAGGGGACGACACATTTTTACTCTGATTATCTCTTCAACACGAGTCGCGATTTTTGGCGATGCCTAAGAGATCCTAATAGAGCAAGTTAGACGTTGGATTTTTCGACTAGAGGAGGGTTTACCTTTGCGTAAAACCATGATGAGTAGAGAAGGTAGCCGCGTCAGTTAGCTTCTGATGAAGATGTAAAAATGAAAAGAAATGATTCAGTGGTTTTCTCGCTCGAAAGTTGACTGGTTAAAAGAGATGAGCGAATCCAGTTTATCAGTGGCATCAACCACGTCAGCGTAAATGATAGCGTTGGGTAGTCTGTAATGAGCTTATTGAATGGGAAACTGAAAGACTAAAGGCAAAGGTTGTCAACAATTTATCTTGCTGACTTGGCAGCACATTCAGTGGTGTCACATGCTAATGGCACAGCAAAAAGCACTGACAGAGATTGAGAATTTGTAAAGTAAATGGGGAAAATGTTTATTGCAGGTACTTCTAACTTCGGAGAAATGAAGGTGCTTTGAATCGGTTGGGAATTATTATTTGTGTGACTAACTCTTCACTCATTTCAAAAATCATGCTCACCTTCAGTTCTTTTTTTCGATTGTGGAGACCCACGTTGACTAAAATAGGTGGATAGCGAACCGACTACTACAGCTATGGTTGTCCAATCTTGTCCACAGCCTAAGCATCAGGTGCTTGAGCAAACACCCCTTAGGTCCCACTCCAACCCCGTAATAACTAGTGCCCCGCTGAAGTCATCGTCAGCTGCACAACTTTCCTCCGTTGCTCACAATCTGAGCCTACTTATAATCAGTTTGCGTAAATTTGCGCAAACATCTTCTGAGAGATGGTAATGTGCAGGGTGAAAGGTAAGAAGGAGATGTGTTTACTTCAAGAAAAGGAGTGCACAAGCTGTAGAGACAGTGTCGACGTTGAGAATTCGTCTCTGCAATGCAGCATGAAATGGGAGCACATTGCGAATAGGCCCAATGTTTAAAAATGTCTGCTGTGAAGAACAGAGACTTGCTCAACTAATGAGTCGGTGAAGAGCATTCAATGAAAGTTCTCTGCTTCTGGGCTTGTAAATGAATTGCATTCTACAGGGGGTAAAGCTAATCGTATTCGAAAAGACATATGCAGCGGGCTATTTTAAGTTGCAGTTGAACCCAAGCAACTGTGTAAGCAAGAGTGGTTTCAGTCAGTATTTGCCCCACCCGCTTTGCACTGAATGGGTTGTCAAGACTCATGTGAATACGTATTGTCGAGGAAATAATGAGTGAAGTGATGTGACCTGTCCATGTATCAGAATGACAATGGGCTATGTTTAGCAAGGTGGTCATGTTCGCAACGGTAAATTTTTAATTCCAATGAATTCCGCCCAATAAAAGTCGACCAGGAATGTATTATTTTCATCTAGCTTGATGTATGGATGATGTGCAGGATGAGTGGATGGATGGTTACATGGATGGCTAGTTGAAATACGCATGTAGGAATACTAGAATGTCTCCAAACTTGCCTAGCGAATGCTATAGAACTCGTAAGATGCAGGCTAGAAGATGGCAATTGTAATCATTAGACTTACTCAAATATTAAGCTTGATTTGACCCTTTGCGTGTTTTATATTGACGCTTGTGGGCTTTTAGCAAAAGACTAAGCTCAAACTTTCTCCTTTTTACACAGTTGAAGACCTTTCGTGAAAGGTAACTGACCCTCAAAAGAGATCTAAAACAGACAAACTAGTACGATTTTTTTCTTTTGAAATTGCGTTGCCACACCACATCAAAGATGCAATCAGATAGTCAATTGGTGAATACGATGCATTGCAAACGTGGTAGCGAGATTCAGTCTTTATTGCAGTAGCTGCGTTCGCGTTGTCTAAGTGACGTATCAGTGTCACTGCCACTAATATGATTGATGTAGAGATTTTGTTTCCAAGCCATAAAAGAGACAATCTGGTGGGGTTTAGTAACGATTAACCAGGGGTAAAATGACGAGTTTTAATAGACTACTCTCAAAGTGTGAACTCACAATTTAACTTTCGATGTTTTTATAAAAATTTTGGATTACGTTGTCGCTCTTTTTTGCACACTCAGTGAAATTTACAAAGGATTGATAAGGTGGTATTCTTTCCATTGTTCCAAAAGTAAGTTCAATTGTTTCAAAATACCGAAAATGGAATTCGAGGCAATTTAATGCCATTTGTTGAATTAACCGAGAATGGTGAGGCGAGAATGTTCCCTTGAAAAGGATCAGATAGGAAATGCACTTCTGCAAGAACCCCATGGCCTCGAATTTGCGGCATGAATATTTGTGGATTTGAGACAGTATTTGAATTCTTTTTATCAAGGCACTGCTTTTCATGTAAACAATGTCGAAACAGGATATAACTTTTAGCCACTCTAAACAGGATATCTGTATACCAAATGTCTCAAGCTGTGCAGTGTTGCCACACATGTTACTTTTTCCACCACGATTTAAACTCAAAAATGTTCCATTTGATACACACAGAAACAGACTGAATCTAGGTGACTTTGGCTTGGCCAAATCTTTCGGTTACCCACTTTTAACGTTAATCACCAAAGTAAGTTCTCTGTTCTTCAGAACTCATTGAAAATTCATTTGACTAATAACTGTGTGTCGTAAGTTGCTTTCAAGGAAAGCTTGAAAAGACGTTACCATTCTATGCCATGAGTCAGTTCTACGACAAACAGCGTTTTGGTTTGTTGTGAGTGAGGTACTCATGCGCTGTTCCTAGAACATCCCACATTGTGATTGTCAGCATGTAGTTTCTCCTCATTCAAATATGCTGAAGCGCCAAAGCATTGCGCATATCTTCTCCGACTCCATCAATAATAAATCATTGTTTGCTTTACTGCTAATAGACATTCAACGAGATGGCGCAAGAAATTGCCTTCCTCTTGCATTAGTGAATGCACTGAATTCGAACAAAAGGTCAAGGACACAAATGTTCAAGCCGATGATTACTTCGAAGGCTAACCTGTGTATTCGATTTCAGCTGCCATATGAAGCAATTTTGGTAAAGCTTTTACTTTTACTTTTATTCATGGTCTCCTCGAATATTTTCATTAGCAAACACGGCCGAAGTTAGGGTTTCATTTGTAGTTGTTGTGTAAATGCGTGTAAGACCGACAAAGAGGCCTACAACAACGTGCGAAGCCATAAAACAGTCATTTATGAACGTGGCTTGTAGGATGAATGATATTGGTCAAGTGACACCTGCGTAGTGCTGCGGACAGTAGTGCATGTCTAGCAATATGTGGATCACTTAGACTGAAGCATTAAAATTGGAAATTTGTTGACAGAGGAAATAAGGCTATGCCTTGTGGCCAATACCATTGCAGTGCTCATGTCATGCTGAATATTAACATTGCTTGTACACAAGACATGCATTCAGGTGTACCAAGTGGCACCTCTGTGACCCCATATCTGTTCTCATGTTGAGATGCGACTCCTGTGTAAATGGACATGGGGAAATGGTAAAGCGTGGCGTCCTCGTAATCGATGCATTCGACTGCACTGATTGCTGTGTCTATTCAACTCAAATTCTGTGGCATAATAAGTAGAGGTCAACGCATTTTAAGACGCCATTGTAATACTTTGTTCGTTTGTCGGTTTCGGCTCTAGTCGGGTGGTCTGGCCTCCAGACCATGACAGCAATCCCTTCTCCCTGCCCTTTGAATATTTGCATTTTGTCATAGCATTATACCTTCTTTTGCCTTTGAGGAAGCCTCGAGATGCTCCACTCATAATGCTGTCCTTTAAAGTTCCTATTTTTAATTCCTACTACCGTAAACTTGACTACTGTACAAATATTCAGCATCATGATATGCGCCTGATTTTCATCATATCGATTGTCTACATTTGCATCGATTTATGAACTGGCTAAACGATTACGTGGTAATTCAACTGCGTCTGCAAACTGATCGTCAGGCTGGTGTTTGAAGTGGCCTGAAATTGCAAAAGAGACTAATGTTGCTATCGGGTTAAGTAGCCTTAATCGAGTTCACTCGTGTTTTGTTCAGCAAGATGCGTATTCGTTGCAGAAACCACTCAGTAAAGATCATTCGTGAACATCAACGCTGCGATCAAGAACAGCCTTGATCGTATGCTGCGGCGGGTATATGTGGTTGACAAAGACTGTCCGAACTTGCAATAGCGAAACATTTTTTTTTACTAATGCTTACGATTTAGTGGTAAGGATGAGGGTCCCTTGATGCTTCGTACGGTAAGTGAGTGGTCACGAACAATCTCAAACAAACTAATTAGTAGTAGTTTGATATTTTTGGTGCAGACAAGCAAAAGCCTTAAAGCTTTTCTATTTTCTATTTTTCTATTTTATGAGTTGCACTCCAAGAAGTAAATCAGTAAGAGCTCAGTAACATTAGCACTTTCTCGAAATTCACTAAGATGCGCAAAGTGAATACGAACAGAAAGTGTTGTTTAAGTCCATCACTGGTAATCAAGTCAGGACTCTTCTCAACCTGCAGAGGCTTGGAGAGCAGGGCATGGATTGTGTTGATGGTTGAGCGTTTAGTGGATGTCACCATCCTTCGAGCAAAATTGCAGTTAGACGTGGCCGTAAAGTCTCGTCAAACGTTCCGTTTCGACTAGCCATATAAAAGTATATCTAGCTGACTGCAGCTTTTTACTTTGTTCACCATCATCCTGTCCTTGTCGCCGTCTCTTCTCGCCTCCATTCCTGCTCCCATCTTCTATTGCAGCACTGTACAATTTCACCTCCAAGCATGAATGCTATACTTTCTACGCATTTGAAAATGTTTCCGTAATTTACTCTGATACAGGCGGGTAACGTTTTCCTTTTTTGATTAAAATTTGCAATTTTATCAATCGGTGGTTTCACAGATGCCTTTTATCTGGCCACCGAAAAGCACTTCCTTTTGGGAATCTAATTACTCTTTTCTAATTTACAGCCAAAAGTGAAGAGGATGAAGTTGGATAGGCATGATTTGTATGTGAGGGTTGTGAATGTCATCTTTCTGGTCTGGCTACTAACCGTCTTATTTGCCATCTTCATCGCCTTGAAGTTCGTGAACATTTGGCTTACAACTACTTAATTTCCTATTTGTAAGTTCTTTTTTAACATTGCATTAGCACTTGCCAGAGGTACTTCCTAATGTGGGGTGTTGTTCGGCTAGTTTACTACGCTATTTCCACCAAAGGTCCTAGACTTGTACTAAACGAGAAGGAAGAGTAGTGTGAAGTGCCCAATTTTACTAGAACGCAGCAACTCAGAAAGAATGTTTGTGCTATGGTGTGCGCGAGTGTCTTCTCTGTTTATGAGGCATTACAAGATGTGAGGAGGTGAGTAAGGAAGAGGAGAGGCATGGAAGCAAACACGATGCTGCGATGACTCAATGCACTGAATTAAATCAAGAATCAAAAGGACAGGTGTTTGTTCCAATCAAGTTATGTACAGCACAAAAAATGAGGAAATTCTATCATTGTATGTTTGCTTCGTTTTTACTGGTGGACGTGTTTTCAAGCTTCCTGTTGATTTTTGTTATCATCGCATTGCTCTTTGGTGGTTAAATTTGCGTCAATCATTAGAAATGAATTTGATGACTTACTGGTTGTGGTTTCTATCCTAGCATTCCTTTTGTTATTAGGAATTGGTATGGAAGTCTGTGCTCCTAATAGATAATGCGCTAGGGATTAGATGTAAGGGGGCATAACTTGATGAGAAAACCCTGCTGCTATAATTGTTGAGCTGGAACTTTGCACAGTGGATCTGGACTGCGTTCGCTCACTACAAGGCGCATTTTCTTCTTTACTTGAAAAAGGTAGAGATGCAGACAACCTCGTACTTTCTTTACTCATCCTGTTTGCAAACCTGCCTCAAGAGGCGCCACTTCTTTTCCTGCTTCAGACAAGCAATCTGTGATATCGCGACCACCTCATCCCATCAATCTACATTTACGTTGCAAGAGTGTCATCATCTTCTACTCTCTCTGCATGTCATTCCCACTATATGTGTTGCTGCTGTGTTTCCTATGTCTGTTGAAATAGACTTGAACCCTCTGTGTGGAAAATCAGTGAAATCGCGTTCTTCCATTGTTGCAGTGTTGCACCCCAGTCGCATTGTAGACATTTAATTGCACTTTGCTTTGTGATTGTGCAGCCACGTGTCTCCGCTTACTTCGCAATAAATTTTGCGAATCCCAATCATTGTCTTGTTCTCTTACAAAGTAGATTAAAATCAAAGTGTGAGGAGGACCTGTTGGTAGATAGGTAAGTTGGTCCAATTCACTGTGGTGTCCCTTGCATTCTATGGTGAAGTGTGAGTGATGAGCGTTGACAAAGATGAGATCAGAGTAAGTCCATCACAATGAGCGTAGACTCTATCCTAACAGTCTGCAACTCCCGCTTAGTCGATAGAAGTTTCGTCTATAGTCAGTAAAGCACAAAGTGAAACCCGAAAACAAGACTGTTGCTCCACTTTGGCTATTTGGAAATAAGAGGACGATTTCTAGTAGTCTAGATGTCTCTGCCTCTTAGAGAAGATGACAATACGCCTGTTTTATAGAATCCATTGGATTGCAGCATCACAACAGCAAGTTCTTGCATCTCTCAGATGCATCCGATAGCACTGAATGCATCTTCCCAAAGTCATTTAGAGAAACGTGTCGGCGGTGTTGGTGCAGCACTTACTGAACACTTTTCATTCGGGGTTAAACAAACTGTTCCATCACAATGACTTACAACAATTTTAGGCAAATGATTCTGCATGGCTTCAGTTTCATCGTGAGCATTGGCATACATGTTTGCTTACTACTTTATTTAATCTTGTGGGATGATTAATAGAATGCGCCTCGTGGAATGGTCACGCACTTGTCGCATCATGTCCCTCCATCAATTGGGTTGTCTCTGCTGCAGAGAAGCCGAAGCGTCTCTTGCGAATCAGCCACTTCTTTGTTGTCTTTTACATGGATATGCCAGATGCAACCAGCTGAACGTGCCTGTAGGTGTGCCTTGAAAAAATTTCTGACTGATACATTACTGAGGTGACACTGTGACACTGTGCGTGTCAGCAAATTGAAGAACCTCAAAATGGGTTGCTCCGATTTATTTGAAAGGTGGTTGGATGTGGACGGTGTACTCTGCTTGACCTGGTCGTCGAAGGAGGCGCAACGACAGAACCAGAGCGAGCCAGTTAGCTAAGCGATCGACCAGTCACCCCATTCATCAAGCGAGATCATATATTGTAGTGGTATGCCCAACGGATTTGCGTATCACACAGGTTTTAGCTGTGTATTGGCATTCGAATGTGCGTCACACAAACACTGAGGCACTCAGTCAAAAGGTCGTCTTTTACGGTTGAGTTGATGAAATTCTAGGCTACTGCAGATTTGAGGCATGAAATTATGCTCTGTTAGAGAGACAGATTAAACTGCCAGTGTTTGCCTACTTTAAGGATTTGTGTATTGTATTCTCTGATAGTCATTGCCATGGATGGCTGCCATTGGTCCCTTAGTAATGGATTTGCAAGGACACATTGTAGGCTTACCTTGCGCGTAACGCAGGAAACTAGTTAAATATCTCTAAATTATTCGCAGTCAAATGTAATAATAAGCCTAATCCTCCATCATTATGATTTCGTCAGCTCTTTCAGTTGACCTAGTGATGGGTTCTCGTCTTTTTTAGTTCCTTGATTGAAGACTTTCCTTCACCACCGAGATAACTTGACGCTTAACTTAGAGGTGTGTGAATGAGGTTAGACGTTTCCTTCAAAAAGTGATGGTGATCAATCAGCAACCCGAACAAGACTATTTAGTCCCCTTAATTTTGGCTTAGAAAATATAAGTAGAATGGGCGTGATAGTAGGTGCAGGTGGAACTTAGACCCAATGGTCTACATTTGTTCGTTTCTCCGAACAGCCATTCAAATGACCGAAACCCATTAAACTTATACCAGCTATGCCTTTCAATTTGGCCACAATTTACTGTTCCATTTGATCCCTTTTGGGTCAAAATTTAGCCCGAATAAATCAAATCACTTCCGTATTGCTTATATTATCATAGATTGTCTTTTGTTTTACCTATGTGGCAGACCAAAAGGCTGCTGCTGCTGCCTCACAAATGTGTTTTGATTCAATCTAAGCTAAGGTTTACCTTTCATTAATGTATTTACTTGGTATAGCAACTGAGCAAACAATAAAGCAGGACTTTTACGTTAACTTCGTAGGCAAACTTCCGAAGACCCGCTGGATTGCATTTCAGCATGGCTTAGGAGCATTGTTTACCCAAAAGGATTCTTTTACTGTTGTTCCAGACTTCTTATACCCTCTGCTATAAGCAGACAATGGTGACGAAAAGTGTACAAAGATCTCTTAGCTTTTGGTAGAACAAGTCGTCTATAACTCCCTCCTACGAAGAGTCCTTGGGTGGATATCTGTCCTGTTCACACACGACGTTGGACAAGTCATTATGGTCGAACTACCACGTGACGCGGATACCATCTGCTCCTACCATCTAGTCAAGCTTGCGATGAATCGAAGAAGTGTTGTAGGCTGCTTACGGTCCTGCGCTACAAAGTTCTCAACTAGTGATTAACTTAAATCCCTTATATTGTGGTCCACTGCATTATGCTCTACCATCATGTCGACCTTTCATTTTCGATCCCGCCTGCTCACAAACAACTCCCACTCATTCTTATAAGCATACAACAAGCTAGAATGAGTGCCATGCAGACTCCTTCTGACTTCCGTGCAGCTGAGTTAATAGTAAATATAAATGCATTTTCACACTTGATCACATGATTGAGATTGCTATAGCGCTTATAAGATTGCCTATAGTAGAGGAGAAGAGGGTGGTAGCAGAAGCGTCAGCATTGGCGCCGATGTCAGCAGAGTGAAATCGAGTAACTGTCCAAAACTGGCTCAAAGGCCGTTTGTAGCACTGGTTCATGCGCAACGCAAAAGCTGTCTATTTGTAGCTACCAGTCACGACGGTGCAAATAATGCAGCTCTTTCTTCACCTAAGTCCATTCATGAGTTACTTCTGCCAAGGATTTTGCTGACACTGAAAGCTCTCTGCGTAACTAAAAAGAATAGCTGGTAGAATAGACCCCTAAGTAGGAGAGAGAGCGTGTTAAGACGTCCAAAGCACTAAAGCAAATGAACCTCTCTGCACGATGTAAGCATTAATCAACTTCAAATCGAGCACTCCATGGTTTATGTTAGTTGCTGACGTTAGTGAATCAGCCTTGGGAAACACGCCATTGCTTGAGCAAAAGCCACAGTCAACAAAATGTTGGTGGATAGCGTAACATAGCATGTTCCCTTTACAACCTTGACAGTGGTTAGGAACTTAACAAACTGCCTGATAACGAGGATGTCTGCAGTGAGGACGGGTTATTAGGCGTTGGCTAAATGGCGACTACACTGTCGAAGCTAAACTAGCCGATTGTACCTCGGGATGATGACAAGAAGCAACACAATACTGCAGTATTATTTAGGAAAGGGAATGCAAATTATCAATGCACAGACTCTGCCTTGCAAACATTGTAGTATGACTTGTAATGGCATAGTTGTGATACCAACGCATACTGTTTTAATTACCATAATTAATGAAAGTTTTATTCACGCGCTTGCCTAATGCAAGCTCCTAAAGCACAAGTCCTTACTTAAACTTTGATGCATTAAATTGTTTCAATGCTCCAACGGCTAGTTGGCTTGATGGTCCATGCTTTCGAAGATGAGTCCAGTTATTTCTTTGAGCATCGTTAATCGCTACATATAAAGTGACGGATGTTCGTGCAAAGCATGAACGCCTGCCGCCAACGATCGTGCCCGCTTGACCTTGCTCCTAGTTTCGCAAGTCTCACGTTCACTGGACGTGTTTTCGTGGGGCTGCAGGTAGCTCTCCTTTGTCCGCCGAATGTTCCCTTACAGTGGCTTTTGCTTTATTTTTGCCGGGCTTCCATTTTAGCGCACAAAATCCAGGCTATCTGATGCTTTGGGCACAGTCTCGCCTTATCAGCAATCATCGCAGTTCGCATTTATGCAAAGGACTGTGCTGTTGTAGGTGACCAATCCAACCGAGCTGATAATTTTCAATTCAAAAGGTCTCGAAATATTGTCTACGTCCCATCAAGACAGTGGATCAATCGGTGTGCACGTGTTACAAACCCGTCCTGCCAGTAGCTCTTGTAAAAGACACAGATGTTTCCCTTAGTCTCCTTTCCCCCGTCCAGCCTTCCCGTGTGTTGATGAACCGGATAGTAACGCGACCTTTGACATCAGCATCGCCTTACTATCCGGTTCATCAACACACGGGAGGGCTGGACGAGGGAAAACAGACTAAGGATAACATCAACATCTTTTACAAGAGCTCCTCACAGGACGGGTTTTTAGAAGGTGAAACCTGCTGCAAGAAATAACTCGACCTATTTTAAAATGTATGGACCTCCGAGCCCACTGGCTGTTAAAGCATTAAAACAGTTCAATGCATTGAAGTCGAAGGAAGGATTTGTGCCTTATAAGCTTGTATTAGGTGAGCACGTACTTAACGCCTTCATTAATTGTGGTAGTTGAAATGTTCCGCTTTGGTATCGCAAATGAGCTCTTACAACTCATGCTAAGAGTTCTATGTATTTATTTTTCTTGGTCTTCAAACGCTCTAGACGAGCAGACTGACTGTGAAGCGGTACCTACATTGGCAGCACTTGAAGCGGGGAGCAGAATCTGGAGTTATGCGTGTCTGGAACACTCTTGCGCCTCGTACAGTCCCGACGATTCATCACGAGATTCGTTCTCACCGAGCGCATCTCACAAATCCAAAAAAAGTCATCAAATGGTCCCTCAACTTCTCGCGTACCGTTTCTGGTGTTGTCTTTAGCGCCAGTTCTTCTTCTTTCGTTTAGGTCCAAGGCCGTCTTCGTTGCCAATAGCAGATGTGGCTTTGTACGGACGCATCAGCTTATAGATACAGAGGAGATGAAGACGGCTCTGTTCATGCCTGTCTCCTCTTGTTTATTTAAGCTGTTAATCAGGGTGATTGCTCTTCTGTCTCATAAAAATCCTTTGATGCAACATTTTGAGGTTATTTTTTGACAGGTGGGTTATTACATCTCAGTTTAAAACTGATTCAATGTGCGACATATGGGAATAAGAAATCTTAAATAAGAATCGTAAAAATGCGGCAAAAAGGGTTCCAGCACATTCGCCATTTCCATCCTTCTTGATTTCATTAGAGGAAAAGCACGAATTTGACTGTATGACTCTAAGCTGCAGTACAAGTTGATTAAGCATTGAGTGGATGCAATGAAGGCATAGGCATCATGAGGTCAGAAGGACTAGTGTTGGTTGGGGTGGTTGTTGTTCACGTGATTCAGCTTGTAACATGTATTGGTACTGAGATAGGATACGATAAGCTATTCCTTTTGCCTCCATGATATGAGGGAAGTGGAAACAGGACGTTTACTGAACTCTGCAATTACAGGTGCTAAATTTCATTAGCGACTTGAGAAATAGCATTGCTTTGCATCCTAAAATTCTCTAGCTACTCATCTATTTTGATTCCTCTGCTTTACCCTTCACGGGCACGAGGGCTTCTATTCCAGTACTTGTCGAATAGCTTTGGTGATAGATTTGATGCACTCCTTCCTCCTCAAATCCATGTGATTTAGGTGACCTTCTCGCTGTTTCTTTCAATTCACACTCACAAGACCAACTTTATGAAGCAGCACAACTCAAGGAATCGACACATGATTGTGTAGGAAGCGATTTTGTCCGATAGTAGAAAGGAGAGTAGCAGGAGTGGCATTCAACCATTGACGTGAGCAATGACCGGAAGCCGAGGCCATCAAAACTGCTTATATGGCAGGAGAGTGTTTAAGGCTTTATGCCAGCCTAATTCATGCAATCGAATGGCTAAAAGCGCTGAATATGACGAATCTTCTGCTCGAATTATGGACAATTCTAATGGGTGGATGGAAAGGATGGAGTCCACCTGTCTCATACACAGTGGATTGATGCTTGTTAAGAAGTAACGTCAAATTCAAGCTCTCTTTTAAAGCTTAATATTATGAGATAAAACACAAATAGCGATTTTACAGTTCCAGTGATATAGAAATCAAGAAATTGATCTGTTCATTGGAAGCTCTCTTGATGCTACTTAACTCTCTTGTTCACCTGATTATGTAGCATTAGCCACACATCAACTCAATAAAGTCGGTCGACGGAATTGGAAACGAGATTTGTATTTACTTCTTAAAGCATCATCAGATTCAGCATCATTCCGCATCAGTGGGTCGACGAGCGTTGAGTCTTTGATGTGAATAAAATGATAAGATCCCCCATTCGATTCTTCTCACTTTCTATCTACTGCTATTTCAAAAAAATTTATCGCTATTTCGATAGTCGACCCGTCATATGCAAACAACTTTCACTTATATACGTGAATATTCTGCCTCCCATTCATTTCCTCCGAATCCATATTCGACTGTAGTGTCGTTGCACGCATGAGCTGCCAATGTCAGAAGCACGCTACTTCGCTCCATTCACTTTGCAGCTTTGAAGTCTTAAAACCATCCCTATTGAGGCTGAAAGAGAAGAAAAAGAACACAAATGTCCTACCTCAGTTTTCCGTTTTTAAACGCTTTAAGTTAAACTCCTCTGAGTTAAACTTTTGGCAAAAACATGGACAATGCGCAGTTCGGATGGAGGGGCAATGCCACGATCTGTAAAACTGCTGCCCAAACTTTAATGTTTGCATCCAGATCTTTGAACAATGCGAATTCAACTTAAATTACAAAGTTACAAATTTCCCATAACCGTCAATGTTTTGCTTGATAGTAGAGATAATATTTACTGATATAAGAAGGTGAGAGCACTCCGAAAGAACGGCCGGATGACATGGATGAGCTAGTGGGGATGCCGTGGTGGATGCTGAGCACACGACCGCTATTTACATGCCAGAGAGTAGGATCGATTGGCCATGTATTTGTTGCTTCTAATTCTCCTTCACGTCCGTGTAGGGTGGTTTGGTGGCTGAGGAACTGAGTGAGAGAAAAGGTTATGACGGAGAATTGCCTGTGTTGCTACGATTGCTGGGCGACCAAAAATTGCATCATTGCTTTCTCCTAAATGGTCCTTAACAGGTATGAAGTGCTCAGCATTCTATGCCGAATAGACCATACTTTGTTCCTATTTGTAGTGGACTGCAGACACAATTGTTGACAACAAATCGTTTGCTTACAAAAACCGAACGTTAATGGTGCCTTCGATCTGTCTACGCGATGAGATTTCGATACAACTGGGGGCTGTTGGAGAGAAACTTCTTAAGAACTGTATGATCAGTCAATCGGCGGTTGGGGAATTGCTACGCCTAGAAGGCGATTGGAGACCATTCTTTACTACAGCAATGCCTGCCCACGAGAGGGCGCATGCACGAGATTGTGGGAAGATTAGGGAAGATCGGGCTTGTAATGCGTACTACTGAAGCAGGTGTCTTCTGCATCATAGGAACCAGGTGGAGTGCAGACAGGTGCGTTGCTGGAAGGTGACGGAGCATCAGTGGTGGTGGAGTCAGTGGTACGTAGAGAAGTGGCGTTGTCATTGAACTCAGCACTGCAGGCTACGTAGGGCTGGGTGTCGAAGGGGCTGGAAGCCGTCATTCGAACTGCATCGGTGGTACAGGAAGTGAGGGTGGCAGAAATGGGGACAGAGTCTTAATCGAGGCAAGGCCATTGCCACGAAATTGGAAGCGAGGGTGGCTGAGTTCATAGGATTGACTATCGCCCTCTGTCCCCTACTTTTTATGCTTTTATCTCTCCCCTATTCGCCCATTCATGATGCAAAGTACTCAGCCACTTCACACAATTTGCATCCCGTTTTCACATAGCCATCCATCATTTGCCCTTCATTGTTTTATTTTCTTCCTTCACTTCTTTCTTTTGTACTTAACTCTACGATTTGGTTTATCTGCTCGATATCGCACAGGTTCTTCTGAACAAGTCATTTGGTGCATTTTGTTTTGAGCTTTCTGACAGTGCTCTTGGAATGGTCACGTGTTTTGAGATTGCCTTAAGATTGGCCTTCCCGCTTACGTGCACAGCGTCTCCATCGGTGAGACACGTGGTTAAAGTGTGGAGTCATTAATATGTTTGAGATTGGAAGAAGTTGATTTATTCTAGGTGTGCGTAAGCACCGCTATCCCGGCCATTCCAGTGCAGTTGTCTAGTCCCTTGTAGCTCTCACTGAGCGCGCGTCTGGCTCGTGAGCAGATCTGAAAGAGTCAGTAGGCAATCGTCTGCACGTTCAATGTACGCTCACCACTTGAGGGATGGGTTCGGATGACAAGGCAAAGATAAAATGCGTTTTATGTGGAGGGGAGAGGGGGAGGCTGAAAGGTGAGTGCGCGTAGCATTCTCTTCTTCCTGTATGCACACGGAACGGAGATGGAAGTGGTGACACAGTAGCACTGGACTCTCCTCGATGTGACTGAACCTGAGCATGGAACTGGTAAAGTTCACTCCTTTTCTCATTCTTAGGTCCTGTTTGTTTGTATACAGCATTTGGCGTCGAATTCCGTCGAAGTGGGCTTTTCTTGATAGAGACTGAAAAGCGGCCCGATCGCTTCTCGTGTTGACCTCTTCGCATCAATACAGCCTCACTACATTCCTCTCCATAATGTGCTTGCAATTTGTCATACACTGGCCAGTTTTTGTCTACTTTAAGAAATTGGTATTTTGTATTTTCTGAAAGCAATTGCCATCGTTGGCTGTCAGTGGTCACTCTGTAACGCTTCATCTTTGCTATGTATGTCGAGGCCACCATATTTCATTTTTAACTTGACCCGTTTGTTAAGGTAATCGTGTTGCTGTTGTTGTTGTTGTGGTCTTCAGCAAAGTAGTCATTGAACAGTATTTTAAATCTGCGCAGGTCAGCCGTTTGTTTATTTCAGCTTTGCCATGTAGTCATAGTAGACGTAGAGGCGAACCTGCAAATGCTTTCTGATCTTTATCAAATCTCCAGTGAATGCCAAGGTTGTTTTGAGGCTGCTGACATCGCTCACCAAATGCTAGCTTTGCTGCTTGCTCGAGTGCCTTTTCCTCCTTTTGCTTTCCTGGCTGTTCGTACCAAGTTGTGCCTTAAGGTAAATATTGTATTTCCCAATTTTGCGAGAGTGTTTACATTGTTCCAGCTTCCAAAGAGCAATCAAACTGATTGGCTCGGTGGGTAGTGCCAATGCTGATGCTATTGGCTGAATCGCAAAACATCTGCCCCATGATGGATGTTCCCTTGTGCTCTTCTCTGTTTCCATACCAGCTGAGACCAGTGCGTGTTAGCCCTTTTAGTATGCTGCAAAAACTACCACCGTATCACCGATGGGGGCGATTTTACAGCCGATTTGTCATGTCAGCACATTTGCACAATTTAAAGGACGCCTGCACAACTTTCTACTTCACTCCGAGATGCCTAGGTTTAATGATAGACACCAAATCTTTGCTCTACCTTTATCCGATATTTAGGTTGTTCAACGGTCTAGCAACTCACTATTGTGGGAGGAAAAGATGGCATTTGAGGGACAAACGCCGTCGATACTACAGTAGATAAGAAGAGCTAGCTGATGGGATTCCCCAGATATCCTATTTTAGTACATGGAACCCATTTTCTGCACATCAATGAAGCTACTCGGTATCACCCACAAGGTAGCTTCTTCCTCATTAAAACAGCAAACCTACCAATGACGTTGTCTATCCACAAGAAGCCTTCCAAACACTCAACGTTCCTCACAAGCACAAGCGTGCCACCGCAGCCGCCGATTCGCATCCAGAGGGAGGCACCTGCATGCGTTGGTTGCTGCCATCTGTAGCGTGCTTTGCCTTCCACTTACTAGCGGGTCATAGCAATATGCAAGTTTGTAATTGTCATTAATAGCTTCGAGGGAGAAGTGAACAGAGAAAAGTGATACGATGCGATTAGAGTACTTACAAAACTGAACAGGAAGGTTAAGTGCTCCACGCCCTTTCTTTTATTCTATAGGACGGATTTAAACATGGAAAGGTTAAGTTAATAAGAAATGCCTCGCTTTTTAGCCCCGCATTGCCCCCGCAATTTGTGCATGAAAGTTTTTAGCGAGAGTACGTGCTACCACAGTGCAGCATTACAGATAGACAGCCATAAGATCATCGTTTTCGTGTGCATGGCCTTCAAAACTAATTTAAAATGGCAATGTTGGTTTGATAAGTACCGATTTGGTCCACGTCTGCATCGTTGAGGCCATAGATGTTAAGAGTGAAGCAAGAATTCTAAGTCAAAATCGCGAGGCGACTGCGAGTGGTGCATCACTTTGTCCTCCTCTCACTTTTAACATTGGCACATGTCTCATAGTGATAACTAGGTACTGGACGAGGAGGTAGAAATAGATGTATGTCTAGTACTGACTCCTGCTCTGACATTGTGGGGAAGGATTGCGTAGTAGATAGGAATTCGTGCGAAGTTCCATTACTGTGGGTTCCATTTGAGCAACAGAACAAAAGCGACTAGGTTCGGTTGTGCTCATCATCAACGCGAGTTCTGGTAGCTCTTCTTCCAATGATGAAAGTGCTCATTTTTCACACTAGTGTTTGTCGTTAATTGAGATGGATGGTGAGGAGCGAATGGAGTGATGGCAGTAGTTGCATTTGCATTTCTGTCACATGGCTGATTCCACCTTACTGCAAGGGCTGGTACTGGTGGAAAATGATGATGAAAAATGGTTAGGAAAGTAACAATAAGAAGTGAAAACAATGTGGTATAAAATGCACTTACTGTGGATGCGAGTGCATTGCAAGCGCAAAATTGCGAGTGGGAAGTGGTGTCTCTGTTGAATTCCTTTTTGCTTGCATAGAAGGTGTGCGAAAAGGACAAGACCATGTCATGAGCTTTAAAATAAATTATTTAATTTAACTAGTCCACCGGCGGGTGCATCGTCGGCTTTCATTTAAACTGAGGGAAGCTCGGAAAATACGCACTTCCACATCTGTTCACTCCAATCACGGTTGCCAAAATGTGCCCCTACAAAATAAGCCTGTTCTTCCAAAGTTTTTAAAAGGGGGATGAGAGGAGATTGGCAACGATTCTGCTACACTTGTGGCAGCAACATCTACTCATTTTTCCTTTGACGTAGTTAGAATTTTTGAAGAAGTTTTTGAGTTACTAACTTGGCTAATACCTCGGTTTTTTAATCAGAGCATACGTCAAAATGCTTCTTGCCCTCTAGTAAAATAGCTTTCACTGCCCTGCAGTAGTAGACATTATTCTGTACACTGATGTGTTTCAGTGTTGCGTCACTTTATTTTAACTCGTCATTCAAAGGAGGTAAAAATCCTCTCTACAGACTTCATCCATTCCAGATAGGAAGCGTTAGGAGCTTAAGGTCTCGCAACGCAACTATCAAAACTAGAAATTAAATCGTGCCTCTTAGCTTTCTACCTTAATATCAGGTACCCCTTCTGCTTCATCATCTTGTTTGCTTTTAGTTGGCTTCTGTTTGTGTTCATGATCCCTAGGCAAACTAGAAGGCCGTCTGCGCAACCACCTTGTCGACGCTATCGTAACTTGATTTGTAATGAATTATCAGGCTTTTTGTATTACCGTCACAAGAGTAAGAGTTTATGGTGGAAAAGAAGATACCGTTGGAGACCAGTATCGGCAGAGAATTCTGGGGAATGAAATGAATCATATGCCTATAATTAGCTTAGTAGGCGATTTCAGGCGCTGATTTTCTACGTAGTGTTTAAGTTTCTCCCCAATAAACTACTGAGGTCAATTTAGCTGTTTTATTAATAAGCGAAAACGCTGGCGGCATCTGCAACGCTCACTTAGTGGCCACAACCACACCTATGAACAACTTTGATGTCCCCTGCAAATGGTTGGTGTATGTCATTGATAACGAAGAAGAGGACTACCACTAGCTTCTCACAACGTTTGCTTGCTCGTGGAAGAGGCCTCTGCTTCACCCAATGGTGAGAAATAATTGACTTGCCATCCGCATCCTGTCGGCTCACATAATGTGTGGGTTCATCCCAATTAGTATTCAACCAGTTAAGTTGCTGATACAAGCTTACATCGAATTGCCTTGATTTTTCATGATTTTTTCTTTAAATAAACAAAGGTCTCAGAGCCGTTACGCTTGCCCTTTCAACGTCTGCCAGCGACCACGCAGATCTATAAGTTAAAAGTGCCAAAATGATGTGGCAAAGACTTAAGAAAACAATGTGCTCCGAAACCAGTTACGTGAGGCCATACGTGAGTTGCGTGAAGAAATGCGCACGATGTCGACTTCATGTCCACGCACTTTCTCGTAGCAGGTGTACTATTGAATTGAAGATGCGTCCTATATAGTTGGATTGGAAAAAACAAATAATGTACGAAAGCAAACAAAGCATACATAGGCGGTGGCAATAATGAATGCTGCAATACTACAGCATTCCAACCAGTCTTACGCGTTGTCATTAGGGTGTCAGCACCAAAATCAGGTGAAGCAGTGGCTTACTGGGCTCGAAATTAATCACATGCACAATCACGACTGTACATGCCTTCTAAACACTCTTGATATAGCACGCTAAGCCATGGCTCACCTGATTCAGGTATAGCCAGCCAGCCATAGCTCAGACACCAGACGTCCGTGTATGCATCATCCACGGCTTGCGCAGAGCTTCCACTATCGCAAAATGCAAAGGTTGTGCTTTCTGCTCGGAACAAACCTCCTTCTATGCTAATAGTTGCATCTTGCCTGATTTGGATAGTAACGATAACCTGTAGAGCAAAGTAGGATGTCCGATACTGAACCTAAAGTGTCGGACTAATACCATCACCTCTTAAGTGAAAATGCCGTCATTTGAGTTTGCCCTGTAAAGATTGCGACAATGGGAAAACTACACCACACAATGTCTCATAACTGAATGCAGTCCACGCATGCTCTACTTTGGCCTGTTACCACCTCAAGGAGAGCACACCACACCACAACGGTGGCAATGAGAGGCAAATCCTATCTAATTATAAAAGCATAGCAATGTCCGTCTCTGCGTGTTACACCTTGGTGCGGTGTGGCAGCAGTAATGGCATTGAGAATTGTTGGGTGAAATGCGCGACTTCCAACAGAAGGGTCGCCAATGTCGTGCACCATGACAATCACCCCAACCACATGTTCCGCATAATTGGTGCTAGTAACAGGAACTGGAGTACACTTGAAGCGGTGTCTTCGTGAAGACGTTGGTTATGTGAGTAAGGCGCACTCCCTTTCACACCCCACTGGCTGATTATCGACAAGATGGACAGAATGATAGGCGAAACTAAGAATAAGACAGCAAGGGCAACATTAGACACTCGAAAGAATTGTAAACTATGTCGTTTATTATATCGCTTTGCTATAATACAACTTCAGCCGTAAATTGGTGATTGGTATAAGAAATAGTCTAGTTGAAGAGTGTTAAAGAGCCTGCTATGGCATTGGAGTGGTGGAAGTGAGTAGGATAATCCAGTTCAGATAAAACATCTTAAAAAAGAAGTGAAGAAGCTTTTAAATTTGAATTTAAATTTCACAGGACTGCGATCTGCCTTCTTCAACCAAGTTCCTCCCAATGGTCTCCTTCACCCTCAGCTCTCACGAACACGTTCTATTGGAGCAGGTCTGGCTACAGGACGAGTACGTCCTAGAAGGGCAGGTCTGGCCACAACACGAACACCTCTGATAGCCCACTTTAAGGAGGTAGAACAGAAGCTGCATCAGCTTTTGCAAATCGCTCTGTCCCACCACACTTTCTTCAAGCACGGCTCCCTCCAGTTCTCCCAACTCTCTGCTGACCATCAAATTGTCAGCGTTACATTGTCCTCTGTTGTACAACCACTTGAGCAAATAAATGATCAGTTTGGTTATGTCATCCCTGGTCCACTGATATGTGTTGCACGTATTGCCTGAGCATGAGTTGCAACTTCCTCCCTCCATGACTGCAAATGTTGTGGTGGAGATTGTTTATTGTTCTCCGGTGTTTCGTGCAGTCATTTTATACTGCTTCGAATTCACCTGATCCTCATGCATGGTGGCACATGGCCGTACTTTAGTCATCCATGTGATTGCCTTTGTCATGGCTTTCAGGTGTCTTCACACCTCTACTTCTTCGGTCCCTGAAGAGCACATATGGTTTAATTTGAAACGTGCCAAAGCAAGCGCATTTAGCAGGGAGGCAAGTGAGTGTAATGCATTCTGTGTCCCTCTCATCCGCTTTCGATTTCATGCCCTTGATATGAGAGGGGGCGCAGTCTGCGAAGGCCATCCCAACTCCAAATTCTCCTGTCTAATCTTGCAGGTAACAAGCACTTTCGAACCCCTAAATTAGTCCCTTGCTGTGTGCGCCTCGCGAAATCTCGGCACTTTAATGCATTATATCTTGTTTAATAAGTTGATATACGTAAGCATTACGGGCATGCTCCAGTTCAATGTACCCGCATCCCCACTCTATGACCTACATTTTTGCTTTCGTTTGGATGCCTATTCATTTGGCTAGAATCCTGTCAGTTAGCCTGCCTCACCAATGCCTTGTTAGACATGCAGGCTCATTACTTGTCCTAACATCTAGCAAGCTGCAGCATTGTCCTCTCTTTTTTTTGACTACCTGTGCCTTAGCCTCACACATTGTCTCGGTTCCTCTCTCCTCTCGCCATACTCCTCCAAGTCGATTGGTCATCCCTTCCACCATCTCCCCAATGTCTGCCTGCCTGCTTGCCTGCATATTTGACTGCATTTCCGCTGGCTTGCCTACCCACCTACTGCTACGCTAGGCTGGCTAGCTTGATGAATATTCTGATTTCCGGCAGGCTGCGGCAATTGGTCATTAATGCCAGTTGCTCAATCAAATGCTTTCCACTGCATGTCGATAAAAGGCCATGACAGAGTTATTTTCTGATCATAAAGAATGAATGCATTGTTGCATTTGCGATGACTTATAATACATATCTAGCTAGACGTTCTCCATAGTGCTTTCTAATATATTTATACTCTTTACTATAGCCCAAGAATATAGGGCGTAAGTTGAGGAATATTCGTGAACTAACACATTTGCATTGGTCATTGTCGAGCGGCATTTATTACTGTCAAGGTGCGAATTACTGCTTTTTATACCACGAAGACATTTACCTATTCGTTGCATGTGCGTCTCGTAAGCAGCAGTTGCAAGCAGTGTCGTAGGAGTTGAGGTCAAACTCCCTCTCCAACGAAATTTGTAAGCCGCCACGTTCTACCTTTTCGTGCATTTGAAGAAGTCCAGGCACTAGCCATCGTAGAAATTTAAACGCTTGTTGGATTTGTGGCTGGGGCGGGCTTTGATGAATTTCCTACGGTATGTTCTTTCAGTAAGTCGAACACAAATTTCCACTAATGCATGTTTGTCGATATAAGAACGGATCAAGAGCGTCAATTTTTCGTGGCATGCAAATAGCAAACTCGATACTTTTCTGCCACAATTGTTTTTACTTCCAAAGTATGCTGATTCTCCATCACTGGCTTCACCTCTACGTTTATTTTTCCGTCTGCTTTTTACATGTGAACAGTCGTGCTGCAGTTTTAATTGCGAAGTTACGATGTTCTGGCTAATAAATAGCCGATACGTGTAGTGACGCTTGAATTGACACAAACATCCGCGCACATTTGTTCCCAAAACTAGTGACTGGCCAAAATTGGATGGAGATCTTACGGAAATAGTAAGGAGGACTCAAATACAATGAACAGGTGGACGGAAAATTGCCGCACACGAAGCTCACGACTCTTTTTGTTTTCACTCTTGGCAAGATTTTCCAAATCCCTTAATCAAGTGATGGTTGTATCGAATAGCCAAAAGAATAGGGAATCATGTCCTGGGATGAATTTTGATGGATGTAAATGTGAGCATTGCATTAACACTGCGTAAGATGCGGAGCAATCAGTTACACATTTCCATTCGGGAGCAGCTCATCCTTGGAAGAGCCTCCAAGTGACACATTGGTGATGGTGACGGGTACAACCATCAAATGAAGGCAAGTATTTAATCTCTCCTCTTTAGTGATTAACTTCTACTCGTAGCATATGCGAGGATCCTGCTCTGCAGATTGTTGCAACTGGTTATCATCGCTTTCTGAGGGTTAACGAATCCACATTAACTCAATTCTGCATTGCGCCTGGATTATATTCTCCATCAAACAATCCTAACAGAAGGCTCTTAAGAGCACTTTATTTAATGCTACTAACTTATGCGATTCCGCAGAGCTGCCTTGAAGCATGTCTAACGGTAAGTGAACTATTTCTGCTGCTGCGTTATCTTGCAGAAAAGTAGTGCATATCCATCCCTGCCTGCAGTTAGCAAAGGAAAGACACACTCTGGATGCACTAAAATTGACAAGATGCGTCGCTGGCTTTGGAGCTGACAAATACTATTTCGTCGCAGCACTGGAGAAATGGAAACAGTGCCTGTCAGACTTGTGGACAAATTATGTGCTCCTGACGAGGTTGCGGTAGCCAATGCATGAAGCGAATTAGTGCAAGCCCCATTTTTACGAAAAATTGCTGGCTTTTACTGTCTCTGCTACTCTCGATTTTGTCGCCTTAACTCTTCCCATTCGCGTGCGTCAATTCTTGCCTTAATTGTGGAGGAGAGTAAGGTTGACAGCCTCTCAGGAGCAGGCTGAGAAAGAAATAGAAAGAGGTAATAAAAATGGGAAGGGTTTGGAAGAAAATGCAGTGATATTAAGCTTTGATGGCTGTGCAGTGTGTAGGGCTCATTGCAAACACTTTGTTTCCTCTATTCGGACATCACTTTTATTTATTTGTCCATCTACCCTCTGTTCAAGCAGATGTTGGGAGCATTCTCAGTGCAATTTATTGGGATAATTACATTCAAGGATGAATATGAAGCTGGTGCTCGTGATGTGGACTCGCGGACTTCTCTTAACAGGTCCAGTCGGAAAAGCTGTCATCTAATTTGATGGAAAGAGAATCGCAGCAGTGAAGCTAAAGGAACCCAAAGGAAGAGATGCCATCATCTAGCCTTAATTTCTACGAAAATCAACACCTCCCAACGCTTTTGCCTTTTGAAGCCCTCTGAACGGAGAAGGGAGTAGCAGTGAGGAAACAAAGGGCACAGACTACAAGGACAAAACGAAGCAGGAGAAGGGTGATGAGGATGAATTGAAATGCAGTATGGACGATATCGTAGGGTGCTGCGACGGTTAGATTGCTTCGTGTTATTCTAATTAAATTCTTCCTTCTTAACGCGTGCAGAATGGACAAGTGTCACGTGCTACATGCAGTTTGCCGTGTGGCCTATTGCAGAGTTATGTTTGCTGGCTGATAGAGCACAATTTATTTTAGTTGCGATTTGGCAGATGAATTAAAACGCATGTGCGCCTCTTCATTGTGACTAAACTACACACGCTCTTCGGCAGAGAGCTGGAAGCGTCAAACCTTTTCTCAAAGCCTTCCAACTTTGCGCACCATGCGAACCCGGAATTTAGTTCAAGATCAAAGCAACCTCAATACCAACTAACAATTCGCCGCAATATTATTTCGAAGCAACCTAAATATTTACGTATGTGCGACTTCTCATATTCAGAAAAAAGGGCAAAATTAAAGATAAATGATATGAACGGAAATGATAATAGCTCACAAGGTTCCGATGATTGAGATCGTGGTCTTGTTAACGGCAGAGAGCTGGAAGTGTCAAGCCTTTTCTCAAAGCCCTCCAACTTTGCGCACCACGCGAAGCCGGACGGCAGTTCACGATCAAAGCAACCTCAATACCAACCTTCAATTCACCGCAGCATTATTTCGAAACAACCTAAATATTTACGCTTGCGCTATTTCTCATATTTTTAGAAAAAAAGAGCCAAATTAAAGCCAAATGATGCAATTGAATTGATAATAGCTCACAAGGTTTCGGCGATTGAGACCGTGGTCTATTTAACGACGAAATCTTCACCTACTTCAAATCGATGGTTTCCTACTTTACTTTATTAACAGTTAGGTAATATGCTTGACCCAAATCTACAGGTATTAGAATGTCTTTCGTTGTGGTAAATGTATGGCAAGAAAAGTGCTTAGCATAGTTGCTCTCACCCCAGCAAGCACAATGATACATTTAGGGGTGACCCGGACTCTGCAAGTAAAGCGAATAAGAGAAAGAAATGCACCTTACGAAGAAAAGAGGAGGAGAAAAAGCACCATAAGCACAGGCGTCATCGTTACCGTCGCCGATGCAACGCATCTTGGTGAGCAGGTGCTCTTGCTCCTCCACTTAGTTTGCCCTCATCTGCGTCGCCTCCACTGTACAGTCCATCTCACCAAATTCCTTTTCCTTCGCTGCACCATTGCAGACTCTAAAGAGAGGGCAACTGGAATATGAGTAGGACTAAGAGTAGAACCCGTTTATCAGTCTTCCTACCACGCTTCTTATCTGGTAAATTGAGTTCGCAGGGATCGAAAACGTCAGCAGTCCCCTACTGCTACTAAGCATCACGGCATTCGTGTTTTCATTCAAAAATTATCATCATTGTCCTCATTCTTTACACAAATTAAACCTTCATTTTTATGAAAACCATCCGATATCGCAGATGTTGCAGTCCGCTTTTCATCAACACGTTTACCAATGATGTTCATTTTCCCGATTTCGCTCTACCACCTAAATCCACTACTCACTTTAGCCCTCCCGTAAAAGGTGACGATTCACTTCCGCAATCAAACTGCTCCAAATGCTAGCGCTCTCTATCCCTGGGATCGATCCTTCACACGACATATAGAGTCTGCATCAAATATGACCTGAGCAAAAGGTCACGGCTGAATCTGTTTGCCAAGAGAATATCGGCGGTCATACAAAAATGACATCCGAGCATGAGCAAGAGCAATTTAAGCATTGTCCTTATTATTTGGTGAATTCGGCTTCATACATTAGCTTCTGTGGCACTTATTTCTGAAGAAATGACATTTATTGAGAAACTGCAGAGTTAAGTGACATTGCTCCTTCTACTCTTGGATTTAGAGGCTGATTGATTTTGGGCAATGAAATTAAAATCGACAGAGAGGATTGATAATAATAAAGGGACATTTTTGATCCCTCTGCTAATGTTGGCGAGAATCTAGCTGGTGCATAATCTTGACGTTCGCTTAACGTGCGACATTCGTCATTTCATTTTCACAGAGCCTGCAAAAGACTGCAAAAATAAGGTTTTCACTCAGTTAATTCTGTAAGTGCGAATGTGTTTCTTGAATTACGGCTAAATGCTTTTATTGGGAATAGAAGGTAAGTTGACGAGTAACACGTGAGAATATTGAGAAAATCACCTGAAAGGACCTTTAGCTGACAAGTCAGGGGAAATAAATGTCCCTGCTTCTTATATTAGCTGACAAAATCTAGAACAATACTGAGATCCCACTTCACTGGTCTCAAGATCACCTGCCATTTTAAGATGGGTACGTTTAACTTGGGTCTACAAGGGCATACTCTACGCTGTCCGTACAACATAACTAACACCCGTTGAAGTCGCCTAGTGCCAGATGAGAGGTGGGTTGCATTTCTTTCATATTCCTTCAAAGAGTCCGTGTAGCATGAACCACAGTCAGTCTACAGACATAGATGTGGTAAACAATGATGCTGGATAGGCGATGTCAGTGTTGAGGTTGGAGTTTACTTGCAGTGCTCTGTTGGTGTTCCCCAGTCGGGTAAGAGAGCACTTAAAATCCGCGACTCCACAGTGCCCATGTACTTTTGAGTGGCCTTCCAACAAACGAAGTCGCTTATGCACTGGGCTTTGCATTTACACTTTACTAGAACGGTTAGACTCTCACTGAGGATGCAAACAATAATTGTGTCTAGCATTGGGAGAAAATTTTGGCAGAAGAGGAGCTGTAACAATAATCTGCGTGGAAATTCATTAGAAAATGCACTTCGTAGAGCAAGCCTTTGCCACAGCTTTACTTGCACAGTTACAATGCAATTTGCCTAGCAGATTCTGTAATGGATCTTAACAAGCGCAGAAAGTTTGCAGCATTGCAGAAGTTCAATTAAAGAGATTTGATACGTTCGGCAAAATAAGCGAAAATAGGTCAGGTTGAGGTTATCGCCTCATCTAAACAAATAAAATTGGCACACACTAGCACTGAGTATGCAAGATCTTATGTGTTATCTGGAAAACTTTGGCTTTCCCTTAAAAAGTGTGCTGCGAATGGTAGAGTCTCCGGCCTTCCATCACTGAAAGGTTGAGAATGACGTTTGCCCTTGGCATCTAAATGATTTGATTGTCCGTAATTTGCATACTTTGAAGCAGATGGCACATTGCTCCACTACTGGTGCACTTCATTGTAGGCACTGAGGCCGAATAGTTTGCCTTAATACCATGGGGAAATGGGTTGCAACTCGCAAATGAATCGCAGAATGATGTTTGTTTTCTTCAGTTTGAGTCGTGCATTTCTGACCATGCTAGTTTTGGCATGCGTATGATATTTCTACTGCTTAGATGGACGATCGGTGTGGAGATCCACTGGAAGTAACAGTAGCAGTAACAATGTGGAACTCTTGCCGAAAAATGGGACTGGAATCAATTTAGCTGCCTTACCATATGCACAAGAAGTTTACCTTTCACTGTGCATTACACGGTGAATAAAACTAAATGTTGGTTAATAGATTATCAGAATACATTTGAAAGTATATTTCCATCAATATTTTTTGTGTCTTATATTCTAGACCAGTGTGCTCAACATACCAGGGTTAAAGCGATGCGCACCACACAATTTGGTTTGGGTGAGAGGCGTTTAGCGAACGCAGATGTGGTGGAGGAGACATCGCAAACGTAAACGAGTGGTCGGAAAGCTAAAACTTGTGTCAATGCTAAGTCTATTCTCCTGCTTAAAGGGCATGAGGGTTGAAGACAAGTAACTCAACGTGGAATATGCTAAACTGGTGGCAACTCTGGTAAACCTCATCTCCTTCAACTATGATATGGGCATAAAAGGATTGATTTCAAACTGCCAACTGTGACTCCTTGCTTTGTTTTGACGCCGCAGCGTGACGAAAGTCTTTGTGCCTTGATAACTCTCTCCAAGGTCTGCGCTTGGCTGTAGTCGACGCTGGTATCATCACTCATGCTGACCTGGCTCAGTGTCGTGGCATCTTAACCCACCTCGTCATTGACGTGAAAGGGAGGACCCTCACCCTAAACCTTATTTTATGCCACTAAAAAGTAAGCCATAATGTCGAGAAGTATGCAAGGAAACTGTAATAGAAGGAACTTGCCATGGCCTACTCCCACATGGAGTTATGGTTGGACAAACGTTCAGTGTAGGCGCGCAGTTTGACCGCCCATTATGGTTGAGATGTTCTGAGGCATAAAGACATTTTATGCCAGCTGGCTGATGGTACGGTCTCAATTCGCCGCATGCCCAAAAGACGTCGAACCCAATGTTTTCCTACTGTGCTCCCTCCGCCAACCATGCTACACCCTACGATTAGATGATCATCCTTCGCCTAATCCTGCCTGTTCCCACGAGCCTTGCATTCACTTTTGCAACTTGTAGACGGAGTTGGAGAAGGTTCATACAGTTTCCTTGCTTAACCCAGGGGCAGGTTAGTCTGTAATGAACCTTCAGGGTTTCCACACCCGTTTAAACAAGACCACAATCGCTTCTCTCCTTCTACAAGGCTACAATCGGTAGAGGGAAGTGAGATTTTAGTTGGCTTCTAAAATTAGTCATGGTCATGCTTTCAGGCACCACTGTCTATTTGAGGCCAACTTTGAACCTCTTTTAGTGCATAAAAAACTATTTTCATTTTGCGGAATTATCCGCATTTAGAATCGTACGTGTCAGCTTATTAGGAATGATGAGCAGTGCGAAGCATTTAGATAGCTCTCCATTCAATTGTTAGTTTAATGGCAAGAAACTACCTAATCAAATCACATCAAGCTTAATTCTTATTTTCGAAAGAATGACAAAATAGTGCTTCTTAGAAGATCAGGACACAATATTTTGCCTAATGGAAGTTGTCAAAACCCCATAATCTTGTGACTATCATAATTATTGCAATGATCCTATAAGTAAAAAGAAGTAGTAAGTCTAATAAACCCTTGTTTACCTCATTTTAGAGCATGGTCTCAATGCAGACGAAAGAAGAATTCACAAATGTCTGCTACCTTAGTTATTCCAGAATTGCCCATGGCAAAGCCAATAATGACCAAAAACAACGCGATGCCCTCGGTGGAGCAAATGCTTTGAGCTACAGCTCATCAAGTCTTTAACTTCCGTGGTATGTACGAAGCCAGTTGTGACACAGAGAATTAGCAAAGCGCTGCCATTTGTAGCATGAAGTTAAGAAGGATAAGATGAACTGCTTCTCTACTTATTGAGCTTAAGTAGCAAAGACGATATCGGACGCTACCATCGTCACATTCGCCTTGTTATCATTTCCACATCACACTTTCTCTTCAGCTGATTCAATTAATTAACATTTTGCAAAAGTAATGGTAGCAAAAAGGGCAGTTTGGGCTTTAATGGTAGCAAATTTTGTCATTCGGTCCAAATGCTGTTGACCTCAATGCATAGGCGAGACATTCGTAAGTGACTGCGTACCTCATAGAGAAACTTCCTCAGATAAGCAAAAATCAAAGCAAGTAATTTATGAAACCCAGAAAGTTGTCTTAAAAGCTTTGTAAAGAGGAGTTCTGCTGTGGTGGCCAAAGCGGTGCAATCAGTTGAGAGGTTAGACTTTACAAGTCCTCCAAGACGACTATTGAATCAGCACACTGTCATCTTCACTCCATTGTAGTTTCAGAATGCATTGATTTCTCCATCGCTATAACTCATGTTGCCACTTATTGTAGCGAAAAATTAAGAACATGTAATGCGTAAGGCGCTTGCATTTTTGAGATGCGCCGAGCATAGCGTGTGGTTGTTACCAAGTTTAGGAACGGATGATTGTTCCACTGCTTAACGCAAACAGAGGAATGACTGTTTTTAATAATCCATTTTGCTAAAATAAATACACGTCATTTTCGCTTTTCACAAAATTTTTGTGTTTTATGTTTTATTTAACGTTGGTAAGTCCTAGAAAGCCAAATCCATTTGAGGTTTGTACTTCCTCTTTATATGGTTCCTATACGTGTAAGTTACTTTATCATTCTACTTTAATTGCCTTTGTATCCGCGTTGACGTCAATGCTTAAGCGAAACTTACAAACACTTAACACTAACACTAACAAACACTTAACAGTCACGGAAAAGCAAACGTGTTGTCGATTCTCTTAAGCAAATTCGTGGTTTTCCGACCAGCCGATAATTGCTTATTTTCAGAGAAATTATGAGGTGGGATGAAGCAGATGAGCAATGACGGAGAGTGTTATGAAAGCATAGAGGTGGGTAGGTAAAGATGTTAGAAGCCAACGTGGACTCGTGGGCGTGCATGAGTTTAATGTAGTAATCGCGAAGGCGAAGATCGCAACTTATGATAAGAGCTCTGCAAATCATTAATTTGCCAGCAACTTTCTTTCAGTCCTTACCACCTACAGCAATCTTCTTTCACCATCGGTCATGGCCTCTTCGCCCACGTACCTATTAGCACAGCATGGCTAACTTCTGCCAAGCGAGTTGGAAAATGAAGCCGGCATCACACTATTCACAAGATACTCATCCATAATTTTCGAAACCGGGCATTTTACATTCGCCTCGAATTCCAGCATACATTAAGTCCATAATCCTCGATCTAGCCATTGTACGGCTACATAACTTACATACATCCTTTCATTTGTCAATGTACCCTCTTTTCATTCGTCCACCCACTACCCCGTCCAACAATTCATCTACCTACTCCTTTCATTCACCATTCGAATGCCTCTCCTCCACTACCTCTTCGACGCCACCGTTTACTTGAGGACAGGTTTTCTTTCTGCTGAACTCCAATGCACTGTGCCATCTCCGTGCCTTCTGGGCAATGTGGAGAGAGGCAGTGAAGCATGCCAACCAACAATTGCTGTTTCACCATTCAGCATGCACGCATTACATGGTCTGTGTGCACACGCCTACACTAAGCACACGTACAACCACCAGTCAACTTTGGCTTTTCACACGTTCACCTACTCACCTCTATGCTCTCAAAACAGTCACCATTATTTCGTATCTACCTCATTCCAATTCTTAGCTTATCTCCGAATTTAACTTGGATGCAAATGTAGCTGGTGACTTGAGGTCTGCATTCATCACTGGATTTCAACAGGTGTAATCCCTAAGTGCTCACTTAATCGACTCGAGATGAGTGATTTCATTTGGTGTCGGTTATTAGCTCTATCATCGAGCACGCATATTGTAAATCCATCGGAAAAGGGACTTCGATGAACGCAGTGCACTTAGTGTGCATTGATGTGGTAAGAGCATCCTGCTCACTACTCTACAGAAGGCCTAAGTAGCAATTAGCTTGATGCCGAGGAAATGCCTCGAGGCAAAGGCTTAGTCTTTAAACACAGAAGTATTTGCGTAAGTCAGCAGATAGAAAAACGAGGCATCGGGTTACAAACGACGATGTGCCTTCCTCTCATTCGCACTACTCTATGCGTCGGCATAGGTGATTTAAGGGAGTAGATGAATGCACGGTGCTTAGCATTTGGCAATCTACCTCACTGCTAGTACAAATAAAGGCACATATAAATTCGCATCTCATCAGTCTTGCATATATAGAGGTACTTTGTGGAATGCGAAAGTAAAAGCAGTCGACCCTCACACGGTGCACATGTCATGACATCCACCAACTCCATGGTTGATGGCAAAGGAGGAGGCCCTATCATTTGGTCACTTCTATGCCTTCACCTGACGTAATTCACTGCCAACTCCGTTGGTGGAGGCGATTAACTGGAGGTTTGGAGGACTGGTGAATATACTTGACCCACGAGAGAGTTGTGGCGATGGCTGCGGCGCTGTGCATGAAAGTTATTCTGCTGATCAATCGATCAACTTCACGGATACTTTTGAAATGTGCCTCATACAATGCCCACTTGTTGCTACCACCCAGTTTTCTTTGATTAATGACTACTACATTCGGTCATGCACTTGGCTACACAAAATGAAACAGGAGAGCTTAATGAGGCCCTAATGGACGCCGCATTGCCCATAGTGGCGAGTTGGCAGATGTGCAAGATTTGAAGATGTCATGAAGCATATGCGGACTTCTGGATGTAGAGTGGGAGGGAGCATCCTTAAAGAAGAAGTCTAATCACTTCTGTAAGACACGTCAATCCTCTTCGTCGAATCCTGTATGCACCACAGCTGGGAGACCTGCACTAAATCATTTCAGCACCGCATTTCCATTTGCTTTTGTGAACCCAAAGCTTGAGAGAATTCCTTCGCAAGTGCGGGCATATCACCGCTTACGCCAACGCGAAGGCATAAACTGCCATAAGAATTTAAAGCATGACTTCAATTTACGCCAACAGTCGATTTGAACCAGAGAAGTCCATCACAATCGATCGAACGACCCAATGCCGTGTGTGGTTTCACAGTGAGTGTGTGTGTGAGTGCGCCATTTGCGCTGCAGGTTAGGAGTAGACCTTTCCATTGGCTCACATCCCTTCACTGCATGCTCATAATCACACGTGTGCAAGTTGTAGATACAAGTCCTGTCTTTTTTTGGAGGAGAAATGTCTCTTTTGCTCTGCTTCATATTGCTGGCAACTTCATTCATGCGTGGCGGTTTCACACTGGAAGGAGGTAAAGTACCTTCGCATGCTTTGCTTTCATCAATACGTAAATCTAAGCATTTAGCAAATTAGAGTTAATGTAGTATTTATTAATAAATTAGAATATCGGACAGGCATAACAAGTAAATCCCAACAGAAAACCAGCTGCAGAGTGCTAGAAATGACTTATCTACTGTCACTCGCTTGTACTGCATCACATCACAGTCAAATCAGCTTGATGGCACTGAGTAGGCTCCTTTGTTCCTTTGCATTGCCTTACGCCTCCTGGCGGTTTACCTGATCCACCAGTAAGTTGAAGTAATCAACACAGATTCCCCTAATCACTCCTTGCCACCTTTTACGCATTCGCCCTGGTGCTTGAGCATTTTGCTTTCATCTAGCTTAATATGGGGCACGTGGGGCACGCTGGGGCAAATGAGACCATATCACTCTCCCCGCACTAATGCAGACATCTCCCTGCGTTTCCATTTGTGCAGATCCTAGAGCTCCACAGAACGTGGAAATTGCGGCGATCGATCCCTACAACGTGCTCGTGAGTTGGAAACCACCAGCTAATCTCGACGTGCGAGTCACAAACTATAGTGTCCCTTGGAAAGTCGACAAACTTCCGATTAAGGGTACCTGTTTCACCACCTGGCAAAATTGCACCATCCCGAATTTGAAGCCAATTCAAATAATTTTTGCCTTTGTTTGTGCATGCATTGAGGAGGGAGATTCGGATAACCGTGTGCATTGGGTCTGCAGTAAAAACGTTAAAACGACCACACCAAGCGAGGAGGAACGTGAGTTCTTTATGCTCCTTTTGTCAAAAGCAAAACTATCGCTTGAAAGCAACCAGGACTAATCGAATCAAGCCTACAATGGCACCCATTTATTGCTACCACTAAAATGGTTCTGCAGCTTCGATTTACACTATTCTCTGCCATAAAATCGACTACAGACATTTACGTCACGCTCACCTCGTGAGATAGCCCAAAATGCCACATTGCACCCTGTTAACAGCTTGTTATTTCTGGTCTGGTTGGAGCCCCGACTTCGACTCCAATAGGTTTCGACCCCACATCCAAAACCGTCGCCACTGGTGGATCTACCTGTGCTGCTTTAGTCACTGCAGCTCTGCTAGCTTCCATGACCTTGGTGCTTACATTAATCTCCTCGAAAGTATGTCAACTTCAACAACCGCTCTACCTTCTCCGAGTATAGAAGCTCAATGCTTGTGTTTGCCAAATACACTGTTTGTTTCCACTGCAGGCCTCATTACTCCGCAGGACGGTCGATTTGACAATTATTTGCTTCTGCAACTTCATTAGCATGAGCGATTGTTGCAAACGATTGTCAAATGACAAATAAATTGAGCAGATAGCGATTTTGCCTGATGTAAATTAGTGATGAATGCAGACCTCAAGTCACCAACTGCATCTTCACCCGTTTCACGCACGCACACACACACATCCAAGCCCAGTGACCATTGGCCCACAGCTAAGTTGGCACACACACGTTAATCGATCAGGTCATCGCTGTTGTTATGCGAACCTGGGATCAAGACTGGATGGTGGATTGCTAGCATTGGGGCCACTCACCCACAATGGAAACCAAGGTCATTGCATCTGATTCTGCTATTCAGCCCGATGAAACGCGCCCATTCGTTTGCCTTGCCTTCAAAACAATACGGATTGTATCTACTAGTTTTTGTGTCAGTTGCGATCGGTTCTTCATCTAAAATCAAGATTTATGCATCTAAGCATCTGTAACGTGTGCGTGGCATAATACTAGGGCAGAATATTCGTATTTAACAAACATTGTTTTGAGGCTGCCCGAATTGCCTCCCATCCCTTCAACACGAACGCTCTCCACTTTGTAAAAATAGCTTTTCAATAATGTAGTGGGTAATTGTTGATGGCATTTTAACGAATTCAAAGGGCCAACCTCAGGGTGAAACCTTGTGAGGAGTGCGACGCCGCAGGAAACAATGTTGTGAACTCTCCTGTTTCGCTTTATAAGAGGATCTAAATAGTTTTGCAAGCCTGCCTTGTGAGGGTATTCCTTCTACCTGGGAGTTGTTGCATCCGACTCTTCCTTACTTTTGACGACTTTATGAAAAAAGTGAGGGAAGGCGACTCTTTACAAAGTAAATCAGACAATCACAAGGAGATCGTAGACAGTGGATTTCATTTTATCACCACTCTGAATTGTTAGAGTATGTAATCAATATCAAATTGTGGAATTGCCACAACAAGACATTCAAGTCGATGGCATTATGAAGACAGGTGCATTGAACTTTACTGGTTGACAATGAGTGATGTGTGGTAGGTTTAACCGTTACTTACGTTCCGACGACCCTCCTTTTGGCTGAGAGAAGCAACAATATAGTGAATCAAACAGTTGCTATTGAATTGGATCGACTTTGAAATCTTGCTGGCTGAACACACTATCCTTTTGCCTAGCCTATCGATGAAGCTAAAAGAGTCGTCAGGACAGGCTCCTCGCAGACTGAATTTTCCCACTGGCTCGGCAAAAGTGAGTCACATTGTGCCAAAAGGCACACGAGAGAAGGGACCGTGATCGATCGTGGCAGAAGGTTGCTGTTGGTGGTGAATGACTGGAGGGAAATGGCTGGCAATTGAATTGGGTGTGAGGCGAAATGGCCAGTGTCAGAGGGATATAACTGCACAACAAGCAGTACCATGATTAAAGCAGTGGATGAAAATCATTTGAACTGGGAAGAGAAGTTGGAAGCAAATGGTGGCTCGTTGCATGGGAATGGAATGAATGACAAGTTGAGTGGAATGTTGGGTGGGTGGAGGATAAAAGAAAGGGAGGTAGGGAGAGAGGGATTGGGAAGGAGGGTTGACTAATGGACGTATGCTGGAATGGCGGAAGGACGTATAAGAGGATGGAGATGGGAATGGAAGAATGGACGGAGGAGGATGGTGAGGGATGGAGAGGTAGATTGGTGGGTGAATTTATGAGTGGATGGGTGCTAAATTCGTGCTTTCTGGGCAGTGTGGAGAGATGCAGTCAGGCGTGCTAGCAAGTTCCATTTCACCGTACTGCATGCAAACATCACGTGGCTCATGCACATACGCCCAAAACAAGACACGATAGGCCCACGAGTTCACTTTGTCTTCTCATCCCTATGCTTTCAAAGCAGTCTCCATTATTTTGCATCTACTTCATCCCACTTCTTAATATCTCCGCCATTTTAACTTAGATGCAGATGTAGCTAGTGGCATGAGCTCTGCATTTACCAATGATTAAGTGGAGGTGAAGTCGCTGACTGCTCATCTTAGCGACTCGTGGTGCGTGCATCACTTAATTTTGGTTATTAGCGCTCTCATCGAACAAGTGTACCGTAAGTGCTTCCCAAAAAAAAGAGACTCATGAAGGTACAGCACAGAGTGTGCATTGATGCGGTTCGAATATACTGCCAACTGCCGTACAGAAGGTCTGTGGGCAAGTAGCATGGTGCGAAGGCTATACCACGAAGTGAAGGCCCAGTCTTCCGACACTGCTTTGCTCTTACAGGTCAGCATCAGTCACAAATGAGCTCTAGCCAACATTGTTTCAATTCGTAGTATGATATCTCCTTTACTAATTCATACGCACTGCACCGCCCCCTTCCCGGTCTATCGCCCGCCACCCACCCAACCCCGAAGAAGACTAAGGGGCACGTAGTACTTAGACAAAGTGCATTTCGCGCACTGGCGACGACCCACTTGGTAACTAAGGCACGACGGCTAGGTGAGTTAGTGACTCCGTCCCTCTTTCCCATCACCGACATCTGGCGTTCAACAAACCACCGACGCAGTACACACTCCCTCTTACCTTTTCTAGCAGCGAATTCTCCAATGCTCTCCCCTTTGTTAGGGCACAACACCTGCAGACATCTATTTCTCCTCCCACACCTCATTCTACCACTACATTCGCCCTGAAAGCGTACACTATCCCACCAGCATAGCGATATAATGATTTTCCTCCCAAGGACGTCATTCATGTAGGGTCCATTATCTCCACCATTATGGAGACAGATTAACGTCGGGCTCCAATGTCTTAGCTAACTTTGTTTGCATTTCATATTGCATTTGATGGGTGACACAAGGCCTATTCCGATCTGCTAGATTGATTTACCTGCGATGTGGCGAACGATGACCATCATCTCGATGCATTATCTATGGAGGGTACTGAGGAGGAGATAAATTCCTACCACTAACAGTTGTAGTGCGTGTGATTGAACGATGTGGTGGTGTGGATATTGCCTCATCTGGATGTCTTCAAACATCAACTGAGCTCTCTCATCAATGCTGTAATCGAGGTGTGGCGTTTCCTTTCAGCACTTACCTTCTTTGCTAAAGTCATGACTGAATGTCTTCCTTTTCAACGTGGGTGGGTCCGCTGGAACACTAGAGGGACTCACAGGTTTGAGAAAGGCTTTTATTTAGGCATGGCTGGCAGTTGAAGACCTTTACGTAGTAGCATGGCAACGCTATTGATGTCAGGTCGTGGTAATATAAATCTGTGGGTCCCTCTATTACACACACCGTATTTATCCATCTATCCATTTGTTACCCTCCCTCTCATCCACCCAGTTTCCCTCCACTCATTTCTCATCCACTCTTTCACCCAATTATTAAAGACTGCTCAAGCATTATGTTGCCGATGGCATTAGCATTCCCTACTGACAATAGCACAAACAGTAGTGGAGGAAAGTACATTAACGCAACTGACGCAAGAGATCGGGACTCGTCATGCAGTGCCTACTTGATGACTTCAGTAGCAGGCTTGGGAGGCTCTATTCAAGTTATCCACCCACACAGCACTTTTGTGGTCAAGTGATGGGACGTAAAGGACTGAGCATGTGCACAAAGTTGAAGTGTAATGCTCAGTTTTGGAATTATAAATGGATGCATTGTGGATCGAATTCAGTGATGCAGACTTCATTTTCCAACACATTTGACGAAAGTAAGAAAAGATTGCTGCGAGTAACAAGGACTAGGTGAATGAATCAAATGATGAATAATCGATTGACAGTGGTAAGATTTGAATGCTGCCGATGGACAGACAGAGCTACAGACATGCAGGTAGGTAGGCAGGCAGACAGACAGACAGACAGACACAGTGGCAGGCAGGTTTAGATTTAAACGCATCACTAGTTGGCAGATGGCCGATTATGCTCTCATGCCGGGAGTCGTCCATTTCCAGAAGATGTGCGACAGTGTGGTGAATGACAACGTCACCTCCAATTTCACCTCCTGTCTTTGCTACAATTCAATTGCTCCACCGATTCACCACAGCCGCATTGTGGTGGGAGAGATGGCGTTCTCAACAAAACGCTATTCTCTTTGGTTGGAGGAAAGGCGCTTGCCATGCCATTCGTCGACATGTTCACTGGTTGGCGCTTACAACTGCAAGTCATGTATTCAATGTGCATCACAGTGCCTGTATACACTTCGACTATGCTGTTCCCTCTCAGCTCATTTCAGTAACGGTAGGGTGGTACCCAACGCCTTCCAGCTAATGGCTCATCTACTCCACGAAAGCAATGACTTGGTCATGCGAGGAGAGGAAACGTGAATGAGATCATTGCTTTCTCTGGGACCGCTACCCTTCTCTACCCCCACACCACGCCTTAGATGCCTGACAAATCATTTTGCATCATAAGACCATATATTAATGACACAACCTTCCTTACACCGAGCTTTATGAATACCGAATGTAGCGTTGCATTTGAAAACGTGAACACTGACAAATCCGAACAAATTCTAACTGTTTATTAAGTGAGAACACGAGCAGACTTAAATCTCTCTTGTTTCAGCTTGAATGTATGCTGCATTGGTCACTGTGCGCAGCCTTGTTCATTGTATGCAGAATTTCCGCAAGTGGTGTAGTACTATGGCTGAGGTGTAGTTTGGAATGCTATAAAAGTTAATCCTGCGCTTGTTTACACGAGTGCGTATCTACTGCTATTGACAGAAGTAGCAATTTTGAACCAAATGCGTTGTGCTGTGCTTCGTTACGGTGAGGCGATGTTGATGAGAGATAAGCTGGCTGATTTTCTGCAAAAAATTTGTGTAGATCGCTGCGACGCATTTGAAGCTTCGTTATGACCTCGCTTTTTGTGGCTTTGGTCTGACGAGCACTAAAATCATGTCGCGCAATCCCACTGCAGCAATAATGAGTCTGTCTTGTCAGTGTCTGGATTGGTCTAAGTGTGGTGTGTTGACGGCTGTCCGGGAAGATTATCTTAGCAATGAAGGTGAGTCATTAGCGTCATCGGCACTGCTGTCGGCGATCTCATCATCTGCTATGTCGATGTCCGCATGTATGCTGGATGGCTATTTCAAATCTTATGCCGCCTGTCCTATGCCTACTTCTTTTTTCATATTCTTTAGCTCCTTAATGTCTTTCTTGCTTGCCGCATTCTCCTCTCTCTTTCACTCTCGTTCTCGTGCACTGTTGGCACCTTATTACTCACTCATTGACTTACTATTTGTAGCGAGTGTTTTCGTCGACGTAGATGGCGACATTTTCGTGTGAGGGGAGGAGGAGTAGGAGAAGGAGGAGACGGCAGTGACGGCAGCCGACCGATTGCATTTCCCTGTCTGTATATCTACTCTGCGTAGAGCTCAAGTGTGGACAATGGCGTGGAAGTGGATGGCGACGAAGTGGGTGGGGCCAGGGCAGCGTTGGTGGCGACGGTGATGATGTTCGTAGTGCCTCTATCTAATTTCGCTAATTAAATGCACATCTACCAGCATCAAGCCTTGTTGTTCCTTCATTTTACACCATCAGCGTCGCACGTAGACACGGAGACATGGAGAAGGGGGAGAAATATAATCCTGACGACGTATCGGAGCAGTTGGTGGATGAGACGCCCACTTTGCCCGAAATGCGAGTCTTCCCTTTCCTATTACAAGTGTTGGTCAAATCAAGCTTGACCTTTACTCGGCTGAATAAATATCACTAAAATTTAACCCAAATATTTGTTTAGTTTTCTCATTTTTTAAAGCTACTTGAATGTCATAGAAGATACGCCCCATTCGACTGCTACTCACTTATGGATTCCTATTTTCCATTGCTAATGCTACGCGTCCTGGAATCCGATATGGTGCCTAAAAGGCCCAACCTGCATAGGTTACTCTTTCACATAGGTGATCCCTATTTGCTAAGATTTCAAAGTGTTGAAGCTTCTGTCCGATCGGTGAATACGGGAGATTGTGGCCTGCAATGAACTTGTGTTTAGACCACTCAGTGAGGTGGCCCACATTGCGTAGACTAATCGTTTTAAGTAATGTTGGTTCTGATTTTGCGTCGTGGTCTCTGAACAGCCTGTTACTAGAAACCCTACACTGCAGCTTGTTCACGGTATGCAATCCATCTTTTGTCGCTGTCAAATGCCTAACGGATTCAAATAGCTAAATTTTGGCAACATTTTTCAGGTTATTGCTTCACCTCTTACCCTTTCCGAGTCACCAAAAATCGACAACACATCCGATGGGAAGCACAAGCATCCGCATCTATACGATACTCCTTACTGTTCTCCCACTGATTTCTCGTACTCATTGACTGCAACCAACTGGGGCTCAAGTCGGTTCAAAGGTTGAAGCGAAAGCAGGCATTTCGTCTAGTTTACGTGTAGCATTCGATAATAGTGTAGCAGGCAGTAGCGAAACGTGTTCCTTCTGACCAATTGACTTAATCAGTTTGATCTTCGTGACCCTAAATCAGTTGAGGGGCATCACACTTAAGCGGACCCTTCGTACTAAACAAAATACGATTAAAAATAATTTTGGTCAGTGTTATTCTGAACCAAAGCGTTATTAGCAACAAACAGCGATGTGGAACGGGGGTGAAGGTGCAATGGTTGGTACTCTTCTCCTCCTCTTCAACATTTAAGCAGATATGATGGAGGTTGACCGCACGACTGGTACCCAGATGCTATGAAATAATGGGTGGCAGACAGTTGCATTGATAGTTGATGAAATTTTTGTTTTTAAAATAGAACATGGCTTGTGTTGCTATGATCACTGGGCAAATAAGCACTCCATGTCTAATAGTCAATGGTTTGTGCGCATTGATGCGTGCGTAATGGACTGTAGACGCAGTTGTTCACGGTGACTCCGTGACTTACAGATGATCCAAAAAAGCTGATGGTCGAGATCTACCTGTTCGATAGAATTCGATGTAGCTGGAAGATGCTTAAGGGGGACTTCTTAAAAACAGGAAGGACTGGTGATTAATTGCTGAATTACGTGTCCATTGAGAGAGCGACTTGACGTGGCTGAGTAATACACTTCCTCTTTTCGTTCTTCATATTCCTTTAGTAATATTTCTTTAAGCTCCTTGTGGTTGGCAATAGTTAGTGGTATCGACTGTTGGGTGAGAGACATAACAACACAGATGGTTCGAAGACTACAGTAGTAGTGGAGAAGCGTCGGCTAAGTACTGTGTTTTTGATTTTGATGAGAGGGGCAAGAATCGTGCAAAGCTTATGCACTATTAAGAGGGGCTTGGATTGCGGACTTAAGTGTTGCAGTGATGCTAGTAAGTTATACAATGGACATGGCGCCTCCTTGGTTTTGCAGGACACCTCGGTAAAAGTTTCGACACAGTTGCTTTCCGGTTGGCTAATGATTGATAATCGGGTTGTTCTTATTGATCACCAGGAATTTCTGCGTGTATCTGAAGGGTTCGTAAGCAAGCATTTTCTGGTCCTCCCCGTGGGCCAATTCCGCCTCTACGTCTCAGATGTCATCGCTTTATTGCTCATCAAATGACTTCGTTTAGACTTTGTATTTGAGGCCATCTCTACTGAGTATTTTGGGCCTGAGGTGGAAGGTATGCTTTGCCATCGCGCTTGAAGGAAGGGGACGCGCCTTCCCTCCAGTGGTGGGTCGCTTTGACATCGTCCTTCCAAACAATTCTCCAAATTCAGCGGCAGTTATCAAAGCGAAAAATATTTGGCTGTGCCTCAGTTCATTCTGCTAAAGGTAACATTGGATACATCTGTGTGTGCTCACCAGTTTCAATGGTTGTTTAAATGTCCGCTTGCTCTTCATTTCACCAAAGTGATATGTGGGATAGGCATTCTTCACTACCGATTAAATCTCCTCACAACAAATGAGACAATGCAAGCGCAATCGATTTATGTAGCGAAAATTGTCACTTCTGGAATTGAAATTCTTGAGGACAGCCTTAGTGTTTGAGGCTATCTACCCCGTTGCTCCTTTGGAGTCGTCTCTGGAATTAGCAGTGCTGTAGAATGCGCTCAACATGCCACTTTTGGGAGATCTATTCTCAAGTAATATCTAGTTACTGGCTCAACCATCCCAGTTCACCCCCTTCAACACAAAAGAATTTTTCGCAGCAGCTAACTGGGGTTCCGATTTATTTGTCTTGCTCTACTACGGTAAATGTACCTAAAACTGTCTCTAATCCCATAAAACATTATGTGAGGAAAACGATTCTCTAGTTGATATAAAATCCAAAACTAAATCACTTAGTCCAGCTAACTATTCGTCTATTAACCCATCCATTCACCCACTTTTTTGCCTATTCATCGGCTTGCCTACGTAGGACTTTTATATTTCTGGCGGCATTTGAATGTAAGTCTAAAACAGACATAGAGTTGCTGGAAGGCTTTAAGCATATGTGAGGTGTGTGAGTGGTTAAAGAAAGTCTGATTGGTAATGTTTGCCATTCAAGCAGGTGTATTTTCAATAGTACATCAACCAGCGGAGACGCAGAGGGATGCCCACTGCTGGAAATTCGCAAAGCGGCAGCAGCGAATTACACGACAAAGTGTGAGGAACTCGCGTCCTCTAGCGCAGCACTGTAGGCTGCGCACGTTCAGATGTCAGTATAGCTAGAGACAGTCCATCGTAAGCATGCTGCTCCAACCGTAGCAACTCAGGCTCTCGACGGCCATGGGGGTGGAGTTCGCAGATATGGAAGGAAGTCCTGTCTGGACGCATGTCAACGCCGCGGAGCTGGAGGCAAGGAAGAGTAAAATTGCAGGTGGAGACTGCCGTCGTTTATCAGTCCAGTTCACTATCCATCCATTGCGTATTCTTGCAACTACTCATCCACTTGCTCTTCTTTTTTATATTTGCTTTTTTGCCTATTGTTTATTGGGGTGTCAAACGTCAGCTTAATTATTCGTCTTTAATCTACTCCGTAATGTATTATTCTGTCCAACAAATCTGTGCGGTGGATTTTGTTTCAATAATTTGGCAATGCTTTTGAATAGTTTACGTGTTTTGAGGTCACCTCAGTTAAGGTTAGCCAACATTTGAAGCGTTTACATGCGTGGTATCGTCACTTGTTAAGCAAGTGGTGGGAGTTATGAGCGTCTGATGTACTTAAAACCGGGAGAGGCGACATATTTTAGAAGTGCGTACTTGCTAACTTATTTAGTCATCTCGTGTCCATTTACCTAGTTTTTGGGAATAACACACGATTCGGTCCCTCCTGAGGTCTCGCTAGCTGAAATCACTAAACGCAAGCCCAGTCTGTCAGCAAAGCTGGAATATTCGCCTCAAAAGTGGGTTTGCCACACTCGAAAGAGAAGGTTAAGATGCGTGATTTGAGTAGACGGGATTCTGATAGACGCACGAAATATTTATTGAATGGATGAAACAGAAGTACTCGTTTCATCCTGAAATGTCTAAATAGAGGCTTTCGGCTGGCAAAGTGGGAAATTTTCCATTCTTAAAGATACAATTTCTTACATGCCATTCGCAATAAATTTTGTCAAAGAGGGATAAATACTGCAAGATTTCATCAAGTGAGAGCGAAATTCGAAATCACAAATAGATCAATGCTAAAAAATTCAATCCAGTGAGAGCCAAATTCGAAATCACGAGGGGAAAAATACTAAAAAATTCCATCCAGTGAGGACAAACTTCGCAATCACGCGAGGATCAAAACTACTAAATTTCATCCAGTGAGAGCAAAATTCGCAATCACGAGGGGATCAATACTACTTAATTGTATCCAGTGAGAGCGAAATTAGCAATCACGAGGGGATCAATACTACAATATTTCATCCAGTGAAAGCGAAATTGCAATCACGAGGGGATTAATACTACCCAATTTCATCCAGTTAAGGGAAAATTCGCAATCACGAGGGGATCAATACTACTTAATTGCATCTAGTGAGAGCGGAATGCGTAATCACGAGGGGATCGATATTACAAAATTTCATCCAGTGAGGGCGAAATTCGAAATCACGGGGAAATCAATAGTTCTTATTTGCATCAAGTGAGGGTGAAATTCGTAACCACGAGGGGATCAATACTACAAAATTTCATCCAGTGAGGGCGAAATTCGCAATCACGTGGGGATCAATACTACAATATTTCATCCAGAGAAAGCGAAATCGCAATTACGAGAGGATTAATACTAGGAAATTTCAGCCGGTGAGGGCGAAATCCTCAATCACGAGAGGATCAATACTGCTTAATTGTATCCAGTGAGAGCGAAATTAGCAATCACGAGGGGATTAATAATACGCAATTTCATCCAGTTAGGGGAAAATTCGCAATCACGAGGGGATCAATACTAGGAAATTTCATCCAGTGGGGGCGAAATTCGCAATCACGAGCGGATCAATACTACTGAATCGCATCCAGCAAGAGAGAAATTCGCAATCCCGAGGGAATCAATACTTCTTAATTGCATCTAGCGAGGGTGAAATTCGCAATCAAGAGGGTATCAATACTACAAAATTTCATCCAGTGGGGGCGAAATTCGCAATCACTAGGGGATCAACACTACTTAATTGCATCCAATGAGGGCGAAATTCGAAATCACGAAGGGATCAATATTACGAAATTTCATCCAGTGAGAGCGAAATGTGTAATCACGAGGGGATCAATACTACTAAATTTCATCCAGTGAGGGCGAAATGTGTAATCACGAGGGGATCAATACTACAAAATTTCATCCTGTGACGGCGAAATTCGCAGTCACAAGAGGATTAATACTACTTAATTGTATCCAGTGAGAGCAAATTCGCAATCACAAGAGTAGCGTGATTGGTTGGTTCGGCTCCTTACGGTAGACGCGAAATCCTCTCTAGAAGAAATGCTGCCCAGCTTGTGATAATTGAATCCATTGCTTTGCTAATTAAGTGAGCTAATTAGGTCGCTAGTGAAGTGGGATTGAATGCGGATTGTTATCTTGACGGTGGAAGGTGGTTTTGATTTTCTTCACGACTACTTTGGGAAGGGCAGATCATTAGATCGACAACCGACCCATCTCGCGACTATTAAACAGACAACAGTTGCTAGACCGATCCTTCTTTTAATTCTAGAGGAAAAAATTCCTCTAACGCCTAACATGCCATTTGCTTCTGTTCTAGAGAGTACAAAATTTGTTTCATCTTTACTCTGTTTCTTTTTCATTCGATGCGGTTGGTTGTACTAAGGCTCATATCATTGCCACACTCTCTTCCTTTGTGATTTTTTCTCTTTAAAGAAATAGATCGGCTAAATCCAAAGGCAAGTATGTGGCGGAGTTACTTGAGTTTCGTAGAACCTATCCACCTCTAGTCCTTGAATTTTCCTCCGCCCTACTTTCTGCTTCAGTGCTTGATGCGTATTCTGCCCATTCGGTTTCTATTCTCATGCCACTTACCCCTCAATTGTGACGGCAAGTGTACCAAAGTACTCATTCTTCCCTTCAGTAGTTTGGTGAATACATGGGAGGTTTAGAGTGCTGACGACATTTCTTTGGCCAGTTTATTCTACAGTTAATCTTCTTCCATAAATGTGTGAGGCCTTTCTTATTGATGATAAGTATTCCTTATTCCTTGGTAATGCAATGTAACAAGTTGCCCTGATTTACTTGCTATAATTGTTACAAGTCAGAAATCAAAGTGCTCCCATTCCTATCTTTTGCATGCGACTCTTTGTTTTTAAGGGCTTTCATTAACCGCTTGTACGCATTTCAACATTAGTGTTACATCAAGGTGTTGGCGTTGCGCTTCCATTGCATTCGTCATCGTCTGACAAAGTCAGCTACACAACATGCTTTAAATTTTCAATGCCAATGGCCATGAGCATTCAAATGAGGAGTCTTCGAGATCCCTGCAGCTTTATGAACCAGAACTCTATTACTGGAAGTCTGCACAGTCAACACAAGTCGGCTGTGCAAGAGTGTCTAGCATTGAAGCACTCTCTTTCTTGCTTTTAATGTACTTCTCCGTTCGGTTATAAAGTAGTTATCGATTGGTGATAATCAAGCCTCATGCCAGCCTTTCAGTCTGCGATGTGTTTTCTGGTGGCGTTGTTTCGTACTGCCAACCTAGCTTGACTTTGAAATGCCCTACTTTCTGACCGCCGCGAGGCTGCTCCAAGGCCAAAAATGGCATGACACTTAGGGCGGAATGCGCACAGCTGCTGTGCAGTTGAGCTTCGAACAATTAATAAAACGAATTAAGGATTCGTATAGCATATGAAGAATGAAAGTGGGCAAAGAGGAAAGCTAGGCTAAATATGGCATTGTAGAGGGAACAGCTAAAACGCATATTTGAACGACAAAGTTAGGGATTGGATTGGACGGATTGTAAGAGGTGCAGGAGAACAGAAAGAAGATTGAGAGAGAGAAAGTGCAGAAATTAAGTGAGGCTTTTACAAATGCGCACAAATGAGACAGTGTCAACGGATGGACATGCTGACGACCGCCATTCGACATGATTGCTGAAAATCAATCTTGCTGAGCCACATTCGTGCCAGAGGGTGGGCACATGCATAAGTGCAGTAACCTGCTTCATTGGCTTTTTCCATACAAATTTTACTTTCTTAGCTTTGTTAAACCCTTCGAATCACTTAAATTTTTATAGTAGAAGTTAACCGCATCTAAAGTTATTTCTACCTCTCATGTAATGCGACATGATAGGTAGCTTCTTGTCCTTCATAAAAACTGCTTCGATAATCGCTGACTGCAATCAATGTACAATGAAAAACAACTTTAAGAGTCCTCCTCTTGTGGTAAATAAGGCTACTGGAGTGTCGACAGCCACCTTCACCATCAGTTTCCACCGTGAGGAGTGAAGGCGCATAAAAGCTACATCGCGTTGTCAACAGTTTTTCAGATTAGCTCATCCTAATGATGTTCGGTTATGAGAAAGCATATGTCCTCACTAATGCTTGCGAGAAGATGTCCGGACCACTGATGCATTTATTTTAAAAAGATTAGAATTAAACTCCAATAGAACCGCCTAGCTCTCGTGTTTCCTTAGCCCCCTTTCCATTCCATATCACGCGTTCGATGCTGTCAGAACATTTGGTAAAAGTGGTAAAACTAGTTTCGTGGGCACAAAGAGTAAAGGTAGTGTTTGCTTGAAAATTTGGCAGCCAGCCATTCTGCACATAAGCATGGATCGGCGTTTGTTAATGACTCGCGTAATCCCATTGTAAGGTCATGATAGTGTCAATTAATGCAAACCACCTTCCATAACATAGGCAAAACATTAAAACATATTTTGACACGGCAAAGCGGGACCAATCAGCATTGAATTTTTAAGATTTTCGAGCAACTGCAGGACGCCCTTCATCATCACACAAATCGATGCCGGCATACTTGAGGTGTGCTTTAGAGACACCGCGTGTTTATCCCATTCTAGCACTGACATCAATTGTTCCCTGATTTGGCGCACCCACACAAATGAATTATCGTGCTGACACCGCAGAATTTGGCGTTGAATATTTCACCAAGACATGCACAAGATGTGCTTCCCTCATCATGGATGTGCAGTCGCAAGCACATTCGCTGGTTCCTCACTAGTGGACAAGTGTCGGTCTGGAGTGCTCGCAAAAGCCCCATTCATTGCTAATTGCAAAGCATTCGCTCCATTCTCACATGTAGCACGCCAGCAAATTTTGTGACCTCCACGAGAATCACTCCAAAACCATTAGCTCTTTATTAAAAAATCTTACAAAATTAAATAAAACGCCTTATTAAATTTTACTTACATCTAAAAAGTGTCTTTAAATGCCGCCCTGTAAAATGCCATTTAGATTAAATTGAAAGAAGGGTATATGTTTATAATCACCGGAGAAAGGCCTCACAGCTCTAAACTGTGTCTCTTGTCAATTGATATTTCGTATTGGATGTTATGCTTCATGCCGAGCGCCATGATGCCTTTGATAAGCAATTGATTTGGCCTGCAAACAAATGATGCGTCCTAAGCGCACCACGTGATGACAAGCGTGGGTGACTGAAAGCCGACTCTTCAGTAACACCAATAGGAGAGGTGCAACTCCTTTTAATTACCTCCTTCGGTTGTAGGTTAACAAATGGTGCAACTGATTTAAGTGTAATTAATTTCTCTATTCCCTTCGCCAAAAGCGATATCAAAATTGAAGGAGTTGCTGACCATTAGTAGATATGTGACGCTAGACTTGGCCTTCAAACGACACCGTTAAATACCATTTTACTGGATTAACTATCCAAATAGTGGAAAGTTCAAGTCCTTGGCTATCCTTGACAATGTACTCACTTTGACTTGACGTGCACCTTAGAGCGCTGCGTGAAGCATGACTGCTGCTGCAAAGTCGTCGCAGTCAATTCTCCTCGCCAAGCTGATGTCTCCCAATGCACCTCTCACCCTTCTTTTAATAAGCCATTCATAACTTACAAAGTTCTGAAATCACAAAAGTAATGAGTTTTGGCCACTGATGGCATCGCAGTGACGCAATTATGCCTTTTTTTGTTTTAGCAACTAAAAGCTCAAAAAATGTCAAGCAAGTAAAGACAAAACCTTGTGTTATACAGTTGTCTCTACTGCTCATCGTAGTCGGAGTTAAATCAGTTTAGTGTGTTTTCGTTCACTGGTCTCACAGCCCTTCTCACGCCAAAGATATAAAAAATTAAAAAAATGATTTGGTGGTTTTCTTGCCTGTAAGTTGACCGATTAAAGGAGACACTTGCATACAATTTATTAGCAGGAACCAAAGAAACAGCTCTCTGCAGTGGCATCGACCACATCGGCGTAAATGATAACCTTGGATAGTCTGTAATGGGCATATTGAATAAGAAACTAAGAGACTGAAGGCAAAGGTCGCTTAACGATTTATCTTGAGGTCTTTAAACTGCACTGGCAGCACGTTCAGCGATGTCACATGCCAAAGACATATGAAAATGTCACAAAAGCATTGACAAGGTTAAGTATTTGTGAAGTGGAGAGGAAGGAAAGTTTACCGCAAATACTGTCCGATCTCGGAAAACAAAGGTATTTTAATTTGTTTGAGAACCGCCATTTGTGTGACTGACTTTCCGCACATTCCAAAGATCGTGCTCACCCTTCTTTCTATTTTTCATTTGTAGTATTCATCTACACGAGACTGCGAATTTCGCTCTCTCTGATAGCAATTTTTTTGTATTTATCGACACCTAACTTTCGCATAATTTTTGCTTACTTAGTTTTCTTTCTTTGTTAGACATTGATTTTTTCTACCTTTTGATCTCCTATTATAGGTCAATTTTTGCAATTTGAGGCCATTTTTGGAGAAGTTTCAATGTCTCATAAACATTATTCTATTTCTTTTCCGATGCTCACTTTCCGTTGCTTTCAAAAAATGAATTTTAAGAAGAGGAGAAAAGAACTGTAAGGACTTGAATCATTAATGTAGAACGGGTTTGTCCATTGCATTAAAGTGGGCTGGAAGAAGCAAGCCACTACACCTCGAGATGTGATTAGTTGTAACAGGCATCGCACCTGTTGAAGCGTACTGACTAAACTTTGTACTGGACAGTTCCAGTGAAGACGGCAGACTTTTTGCTTGTCTCCTCCATCAATTTGTGCATGATGGGTAAGATTGGAGGAGTGGGTCTCGCTCAAAATGTGTGAAAGCCTTTTATTTCCCAAATTTAATTAGTTTGCTCATTGTTAAATGCCTTAAGGCGAGAACATTCCATCGAATTCACGCAGCACTGGACGAAGAATGGAGGATCTATAGACCACAGCTTCTGGTAAGGGGTTCAATCACGCTAACAACACCTCGTGATGATGAGGGCGAGTAATCAGACCTCAGACGTGTGTGCGTGTCAGTTAACGCCGAATGGGGTCATCGGACCTGATTGTTCGTGCCAAAACATTGAAATAAGGCGGCACAATGCAATGGAATTAAAGCTTACTTTAGTCAGCAATGAGCGCATTCTCTCTCTCTAATCAATCCTACTTTTACACAAGGTGGAGCAGAGTGGAATTGCTTCAAATTATCTGTTTGATGTAAGTGCGCGATAATATACAAGTTGTATTCAACTGCAGTGGATACTAAATGCGACAACTACTTTTTTAATTGTCTTAGAATTTCTCGGCTGTCACAGTGGCTCTGAATGGATGCGCCGCTTCCTCTTGCGTTCAACACACTCATTCCAGTCAAACTGGCCCTTATTTTGTGTGATCAGCACACAAACCGGTTATGGAAAGGCGGTTGGCAACTCAATGAATTTAACAATCAGTCATGTTCATCAGAGGAGATGCGCGCTTCAGCATGATTGACAAGACTACTCGTTACATGATAACGGAACTGAATTTTTAATTAATACATAAGAAGAGCAGGCGACTTGGATGGAGGGTAGTATGATTATTCTACCGAAATTTGTTCATATTGACTGTTGGTCTGTTGGATACACAAATTGTTCATAATTCCTTATATAATGACAATCCGCTAATTGCATGATAACAGATGTAGACCGTCGGTTTTGGGAAAAGTGACAGATCTGTCATGCGACGACCATTCAAAAGTAATGGCTTTGCTGCCAGGTCACGTTGGTGGCCTAATAGCCAGGCACAGTGTCGATGTCATCGTTGCAGTAAGTTCCTTCTCTGCATAAAAGATTTGGAGTTCTCATGTCAGATTATTGCTGCTGCACAAGGGAGATGCAGACAGGTATGGTAATTTGATGACCTTTGAATTTGATGACACGAAAAAAATAGATGAGTTGGCACCATGGTAAGGGCAGTCTGATCCCTCTCACGAGGGCTGATTTATTTAAATGCTAAATGCAGTCTCTACTTTCTTGCAACCGCAAAATGCAAATTTGTTCCTACACCCTCTTGCATGCAATTTAGCCCTTTCAAGTAATTAAGGGAGATTTTTCATGCAGCAAGAAGGCGTCACTCACTAACAATGATGTCCATTCATCATATTTGGGTCCAATTGCTTTTCGCCGAATTTGTGCAAATGGGAGAAATCACGGACACTTAGACTTGACTACTGGAGGCGCATTCCGTCTAGGCCGATCATGGATGTAATTGCATAAAAGTGGGCTGGAAGGCGCACAGTCACTACAGCCCTAGATGCAGTTAGATGTAACAGAAATGGCACTTTTCTAGACGCACTGATTAACCTTCAAAATAGGCAGATTTGGGGGTGGCGGCATGCTTACCATCTTCAGATAAGTTGAGAAAGTGTCGGGTAGTAGCAATCAGGACTGGGGTAGAAAGGAAAGAATTTGAGGTGTAAAAAGAGGTCTTGGCAATCATAGGCGTTGCATTCGGATGTTTATCCAAAGAAGACCATGTCAGCCTTAGCAGCAATGAAGCTAATGCTTATGCACTCGCAGTAGTTCAACCAGCTTTGGACACGAAAATGCAATTACCACCAGTGCAAGGACTAAATTCTGTCAAGGTTTCTGAATTCGTCTCACTTTTGGTGGTTGAGAGGTAGGTATCGGCTCCCAACAAGCGCTGTGTTGTCTGCAGTCGGTGACACGGTGCAGTGTTGGGGAATTCGCTACAAACCTCTACGCACTTACATTTGCTTAGCTGTCATAATGGGAGCTAAGTAAATCCGAAAATGTAGCTCTCCAAGCTTATGGCTGCTAGGCGCCTGAGGGGTGGCCAAGCGTTTTGCTTTTAATTGTGACGCCTAACACAGTTTCTTGCTAATCTAGCTGGCCATCAATAATTAAGTCAGTTTAATTATAAAATGAGTGGAGATTAGGTTGAAAACGTTTTATTACATCTTGCAGGTGCCATGCTAATCGCGCGCTTGGGAGCTGCTTGATAAGGATGGTTAAGTAGCATTTCCAAAATGACTTCTGTGTGTCAATTTACTAGTAAAATGAGGAGCGATTTGATTGAAAAGTGTTTTTGCGCCTTGGATACGCCACATTACCTAGATGACGAGGAATAAGTGATGAGAGCATGACAGGACGCTTCAAAACTCATTTTTATCAACCCAAAAACCGAGTCTCTTCTGCTCTTTCACGTTCCTGAAAGCATTCAGTTTTTTATAAAATGTCCACAAAAAGTTCCGACTCATGTTCTTACCATCCACTCACAGAAAACACAAAATAGGTGGGTAGGTAGACTAGAAGTCATTGGAAAACAAGTAGAAAAGAAAGTCAAGACGATTATTGATAGCATGGACAACACCTGTAGCTTTCGATCCAAAAGATGTCTTGCATCCACAGTTCTCACTCACGACCCGGATAATCGCTAGTAGATAATGCGGACAACCCAGAGAGAAAGTATTCTTTCAATATTGTTAGTTATTCATGGTCATTTCCGCGTTTAGACCGCCAGACGTGGTATTCATACACCCCTCAATATAAAATCGCCTCATGATCGGGGATCTACACCAGATGCTTGATGCGATTGGGACTGGTGCGTTGTGAGCTCCCTCCAGACTACGCTACAAGACGCTCTTGGAAATAGAACGCTTTAACGTCAAGAGAACGGAGGAAGACCACAGAGGCCAATAAATCTGTACGCATAGGTCTACAACTTGCTTGACGACAATGATGCCTTAATTGGACTCATCGGCACATCGGGTCATTTAACGCTGGCGGTTATTGCAGGCAACTGCATAGACGTAGACAAGTTATGTTCTATCAGTCAGTCATTTGAAGTGTGTGTTTATGCAAGTAAACACTTCAATTTAGACAGTTTTGCCCATCATCTTAAAGTCACAAAGCTACAATTCACTCAGTCCTGTTAGCATATCAATAAAAAATGTTTCTCCCAAACCTTTGTGCGGTTAATAATCAATCTGTGGACTCTTCGAAACTGTTAAAATGTATTGCTGTTTTCTTGTATCTACTGAACTCTCAAATAGTCTAACCAGCATTTATAATGTCTAGAAACTGAGGCAGAAGGATAACCACAGGTGCTTGCATTAGGAGGTGCATGACTCCATTTCCCACAAGTTTGAATCAGCGTCTTCGTGATGGGGAAAGACAGTCACAGTAGAGTTACATTTGGGACGGCATGATCTGCATAATGTCAATTGGGAAGAGCTCGAGTTATGCACACTCAAGGAAGATGAAGACAAGGTGTTTAACGTGATCAGTGGACAGAAGTTCGAATAATTTCGATGTCCTTAGCTGCCATAAGTTAGGGTTCAGTTAGGAAGAGTAGATAACTGTGCAACTTTTCAATTTATTTCTTCCAATTTATCGATTTGCATTAGGAACTTAAAAAAATGTATTTCATTTTTTAGTTGGGGTCCGTCTCGATGGCACGATGGAATTCGCGGAAATCCATCAAATGCATATGGCAGTTCACAAATACGCATTGCGAAACAGAAACTCGTTTTAGTCAGTGTAGACGATTACTTTTGACGTCATCTTCCGCTTGAATTTTTAGATCATATCACACGGGTTGAATTTGGTGGATGTGATCTAAGCTTGCGTGTCTTCCGACTTAACTTTGACTCAACTGGACGAGTACCTAGCAAGATTTGTTGTACGATACCTAGAATAAATGTGGCGGGTCACGGCACCACCCATTTGAAGGTGGATGCCTCATGCTGAAGACGACTTTCTATTCTTCACCAGAATGGCTGATTGCTTGCTGCTATTAGTCAAAATGTCTCGGGGTCAACTTGTCAAGCGGAACTTCCCATCACATAGAAGCATCTGAAGACAGGACGTCTTAGAAGGCAGATACGCACGTTCCACAATTCGTATATTATCAAAAGACATCTACTCTTAAGGACTAGTAATTTGTTCTTCATCTTTCCTAACTTCCGAAACGCGCTCCTTTGGATTAGCACTGACTGGCTAAGTGACTGACTTGTGAAGAATAGAACACATTTAATCACCCAAAGCCTCAAAGAGAGACTCGTTTTAAATGCGTTCAGGAATCGTTGAGTCATTCATTGTTATTCATTCGATGATGCCAAGAAAGAGTTTCAAGAATAAATTAATAAAGTTTCTAACTTCTGCTCCACCCAAATATGAATTAAAGATGTAATCATAGACAGAGTAAAATACGCATTTGCAAAGAAACAAAGATTTTCCAAATTTAACCTATTAGTGACACTGTAGAGAGCAGGTTAATAAAATCCGGCCCAAAACTTAGCCGAGCAAAGGTACTTATTCAAATATTGCGATGTTGTAGACAGCTCTTCTCATTGGCTAAAGTGAAGATTGTGCAGTTGTGGATTAGGTAAGTGTGTCGTTAAAATAAAATAATGGAATGCGCTAAAATACGGGGACTAGGATTCCAGCGAACCCTAATTGGAAAAAACGAAGAGCACTGATTTTTCCTTAACTAAATGACAGTCTGTGAACAAGAAAAGGGTGACTACGCCTGATCACTTAAACTGAGATTACGTTCTGGACAAATTTTCACAAAATGGCGATGCCTACACTTTCGATGGGACCAGACATCCTACAAAAGTATGAAAGCATGTCTTGATATTCATTTCTGTTGGGGAGATCCATTACTAATGCTAGGTGTTTTTTGCCAAAGTCCAAATTAACAACCAGCTCAATACCCATCATCGTGGACTGCTAACACAAAGAGAAATTAATAATTAAATTACACTGCATGGCGCATCTGAAGTTTACTTTTAAAAATGGGAAAACCTAAACCAGCTTCTACTACTAAACGTGCAGACAGATCGGTCAAAGAAACATGGCTAAATGAACTATACTCCTGCTTAGAATTACGGATATAAAGCTGCTTTAAATAATTAGTGACATCAATGTAATGAAAATGAAGATACGCTATTTTAACCAAGGGTATCAAGTTTGTACTTCAACAGATGGTCCGTTTATGTCAACGCCATCTGTGGCTTTGATTCCCAGAGTTCGTAGCTGGCTAACTGTCCACCACATTTCGCGCCTATTTGCATTTGTGTAATTTCCTTTCACAACGATTGAACAGGCATGCAATAAGGCAAGTAAGGGTAATATGCTCAGATACTTCCCTCTTAAAATTCACAGCCCCTCGGATGCTATTACTTCGGTTAATGCTTTCCACACAATTTACAAAATCTAACGATTCCGTGAGAAAAAAACGACTTTTATAAGAAAACATAGAGAATGAAGGGCTTTTGCTGTTTCTAGGGGCACAGCTTACTACGGCGGCAGATGCATAGCAATGTTCTCGATGAGAAGGCTTTGTACTGTTCGCCTTCTACTTGCATTTTCAAAACAATGTTGAGAATTTAATGTCTTATCGCAAGTTCACTCAACTTCATAAAGGAAAAAGAAGCTTAAAGCTAAACAAAAGGGGATCTGGCAACTTTTACGACGCTGTACAGATCAAAGCAGTTGATTTAATATTAGTTGTGGAAATTTTATTCTCATTTTTATAGAATCCTACAATATTATCTACAAAATATTTATCTGATGCTGCACACCTCCAAATAAAAGGGTTTTACAGAGGCGGTGAGGTATTCTCAGAACCGGGGTTGCAACACAGTGCGCCCACAGACCACGTGGCTGATGTGCATGCGCCCACGCTACAGCCTTTGGCTCACGACTTACGTTGGCCTAGTAATACGTCCAACTTATGACCTCTATGCTTTCATAATCGCCCTCATCATTCCCGTCTCTACCTGTTCCCTTAGCTCCTCTCCTAAATCACATTGGATGCAGAGTTAGCTGCTGACATAGGCTCTATAATATCACGGACTAATACGGGGTAAAATTGCCAACTGATTATTTATTAAACAAGGTGCATTCAACACTGTTCTAAAGCAAGCTAATGACCAGAGTGCCATGGTTCTTCATTAATGTCGTGATGAGCTAGACTGGCATGGAAAAATGTGATACTTACCTCCATGCAGAAGGGCATGGTCCAAAAGGTATGCTGCAATGCCTAAACATAGCCTCCGTTAACTGAAACGCTCGTCTAGCTGACGACCTAAGCATCGGCCTACCACACCGAACCTGTCGAGTCGTGATCTTTTAAGAGTAAAACACTTGGACGTGAGGTCTTCACATGGTCTAAATGATAATTAAACTTTCATTTTGAGTTCAATGCTAATCAAGGATTGTTGGTTTTTTGTCAGACTTGGACACCTAATTCAACAAATTTACCACCTACGCTTCTCATATTTGTCACAAATATGCAGAATTCTATGTCAGGCAAGGTGATGGAGTTGAAATTGTTTCATCAAATGCCAGAATATGCGTTGATAGACACAAGATTTAATGCAATCTCTGAAATCAATGCTAAAAATGCGTGAGTATTTCTTATTTACTAGCGACTTATCAGTAGAATTTTAACTATCAAATGAATTGTTACAAAACGCGTCCTCACCAGTCACGACAGATAGCGTCAAAAGTTTTTTAACAGGAGCTGTTTTCCTCGCTTTCGTCTGCCGATCCAAGAATCTGCAAAATTTTGTGATTGAACAGATGTTTTCCAGCGTCTTTTGTTGAGCGGAATAAATTAACTTCCTTTTTCTCCCTTTAATGGGAGAAATTGTCATTGCATCGCATAGTAATTCTTCTCGAAATTAGTGTCTATTCTAGCTGAAAAGTTGCAACTTATGAGGGACCAAATACTTACTTTGGATTTTGCCGACTCTAAGTGGGGTGAACACAAAGAGAAAGCACAGGTAAAGTTTTGTTAAGTTTAAACCAAAAAAAATTGTAGTTGACCGCAAATGCTACCAAGCCGAGTAAAAGCTTACTAAGGGTACTCCTTATAGGACAGCAGACACTAACGCAAAAGGCCTATCAAATTAATGCATAATTAACGAATTCCAGTGTAGACGGTTCTCCCTTTCCTTCCTCCTCCTCTTCCTCCGCTTTTGCTACGAAAGGTTGGATATTTCAAGCCACCTTTATTAAAGCGTAGGCGAGATATATGGTAGCAAGGCCAAAATATTCACAGCTCAGGAGCCTCAGTCTCGGGGGGGGCTACCACCTGCGTCAATGACCAAGTCAAAATGGTCCTCCAGCCTCTCGTTTACAAAGCGCATTGAAAGAACATAAGCATTACAGCCCCGCATCCCCAAATAAACGACGACGCCGGATTTCGAGTGGGTGGTGCTTTAAAAGACAAATCCGCACAATAGACAATAGCACACAGTCGTACAATGAGACCAGTTATCTTCTCATTTCCTGAATGGGCACCAACCTGCACTTTTATCTGCACTAATTCAAAGATTCTTAAGTCCTCCACTTACTTTTTTACATGCTTAAGTAACTACCGATTCAAACTTTTCTGCCCGTTCACCAGAATTACATTGACTCGCATTTAACTTCAACCCTTCATCCTAGACTTTGAATCCAAACCAGCAATTTTATTGTACAGAATGGAGGAGGAATGCAACCGTGAGCAGCAGCTGCTTTAGCGATGGTGCTGTGTGGTTAGCTGTGCATCTAGAGCGTGCGTCGGCCTTCATTTCTCCCTCGCGATATTCAACACCCATGATAATGGCTTTGCGAATTTCGTTTTTGGGGATGTTTGATAAGAAAACACTTTCTGTCTCACGGGCTTGAGTTGATCACATGACTGCAAGGGCCATCTCTTGACAACTTTGTTCCGCCCCTCTTCGCCTTCGTATCTCCTAAATAAGCCATTGGCTTTGAGGTCTTATAGGATAAACAACGTTTGAGGCACGCTAGAGTTGGAGGCACCACGAATATAAGTCATGCACCCTGGCGACAAAAATTTTACCTATGCCCTATGTAACCACTTGATAGTTTGTTTAATTTGGCGTTTTATTATGTGGACTCATTGTTTCTCAATATACACACTTTCGCTCGACGGCATGGTTTCTAGATCTTTACAGCCGTCTCTCAATTATACTGCGCCTGTGCGTCGGTGTTACACTCTCTGTCCTGCCAGTGAGGCTTCTTCTGACTTCAGGTAGGACTGTGGCACTACATTGATGACAGCGGCAGGTAAACGTGGTCTTACAGTGTAGCTACCTAATGCTATCGTTGAATGTTAAAGCTAACGTGACAGACATTTGGCATCAGCCGATGAGAAAGGAATGTGAAAGACTTATCAATAGGAGATGCAAGCATGACGCTCATTTTCGGCACCTATTTTAGTTCCATGTTCTGCGGCTTCGCCTGTACTACCTATGTTCTTTAGATGTACTTTGTAGGCGAGAGACGGACGACCGTGGTCGCCCTCGTGTGTCCGAGGCACCCTCGTCGTAAATACTTCGGCTCCATTAAAGCATATCCTTCTCATAGCAGAGATGGTAGAAGGGAAGAGGAGGAAGGTTAGAATCGTCTTCATCACCATTAGCATCTGAAGCGACATGAAGCGTGCACCAGCAGGAAAGTGCGTCTCGAAGTTGTCTATAGTACGGAGTTGATAAGAATCAAATGTAAAAGTAGTACCTTCTCAGACTCATCCCATTAGCTAAATAGGCCGCAGAGAGCTGCATGTCTCCATAGTGGAGCAATCAGAAGGATGCATTGTAACAGGAGTCTCTTTTAAATCCACTTGCTTTGGAGCTGCTACCTCGTAGAGCGAAACGGGGTGTGTGTGCGCGAATAGTTGCCTTACTTTGACCGTAATATCTGAGACAAGACCAGTTCACTACATAACCATTAATGAGGTCGATGTTAATCCTCTAATAACGGGAATGTGCAATTGTGAAAGAAGAAATGTTGACTTTGGCCAAGCCAAGTAGGTGTTGTGCAAGGCTTGCCCTAGGGTAGGACGTAGAAGTAAAACAAAGAACTTCAATGGTCAAATCAGTGAGAGTAGCTGCCAATGGTAGAAGTTGTGTAAAAGAGGGAGTGAGCTGTGAGCACCCTGCGCGTCGGCGTCGCACGCTTGCGTGGTGTGGCGTAGATGCCTTCCGGGCAGTCGATCCGGTTTCGACTCCCGGCATACACATACCGCCTTCTATTTCCCTCCTTTATTCGCTCACTCACGCGTGGAAGTGTTTCACATGCTTCTGCAGCCAGCAACCAAAAGCATACCGCAAGAAATTGCTTACTTGGAAAAGGGGCTCTTCTTGTGAATATTAAGAGCTTTCGGAAAATCCACAAATAAATTGTTTGTAAAAAATTTCTCAGCACCCATAAACATGGCCAGAAGAAAGAAATTTACGTAGGAGATTTTACCTTGTATTATGTGTCCTAAAGGAGCGTTTTTTGTGAAGTTATTCACACATTATTTACTCCCGACTGGGTACACAAGCAGTTCAAAATATTCCACTAGACTTTTTTCCCCGCAATATACTGCTTATTAGTGCCCAGTACACATAGGATCTTTACTTGCCTACCTCAGAAATCAATCACTTACGCCCTGTCCAGACCCACATAAGTGTGCACCATTTGGTAGCTTATTCTAACACACAGAAAGCTCTACTTTAATGCAAGACGAGATTGGCACGATCACGTGTTCTGAAGAGTAGTTATAGCTGAATAGTTTAACAAAAGCCCATGTAGATTTTTCCTACCAAGCTAAAACATTTCTATGGCAACAGTACAGGAAAGACATTTGCATGCAGTATCACTTCAACATCCCCATGCTGTAGCCATTCAAGTTCTCACCTCCAGCCTCTACCTCGTCTGTAACTTTCAACTTCATCCTTAGGAAATAAAATTGGTTGGACGGTACCAATGCACCCACAAACTTGGGAATTGTCTTCCACTATGGAAGTCTAATATTTCCTAGAGTTGCAGTGATTGTACTATCCGAAAACCAATTAAAGCTGAGATGGTAATCAAGAAGACAAGTCGATGGTAGCCTCTACCCTGTTTAAGCACATTCCTCACACACTTTTGCCGTCATAGAATGGGATTGAACTTTGTAAAAGCATTCGTGCAGGCGGCACCAGAACAACTTTGGTTCACTTTGCTGGCTTTGGTTTTTGAAGTTCACTGCTTACTTTAGTGAAATAAGGTAAGAACGGAGGCGCAGGAATGCATGAAATGTGTCTGGACACAAGCTCCACCTCCAGAAATATAAAAAAAATATTTCTCGAGGAGCCATTCCTTCTCTCACTTCTTCTTATGGTTGCTATTTCCCCATATTTGGGCAAATATTGCTGCTGCATTCCATTAAAAGTCTCGCAAAGTTGCGTCCCCCTGGGTCTCCTTGTTTCAATGGTCCCAGCCTTCAAAGCTATGAAAAAGGTATTTCATTAGACTCTACTATAGGGTTTGCTTTACGTGTTTTGCAGGGTCAGATCCTTTCCTAGATGGGCTCATTTATCCACCTAGTAACAGCACGATGCGACATAACATGTTAAAACATCCTCTAAATGAACGGATGGCCCAAACCGACTCAATGCATTTGGCGACAAACCAGGCTAATTAGCTGGGTAGCAAATTGCGTGAATTACAAATAATCACTGTTCATAATGTTAAACTTTGTCTCTGCGAAGATGCACCAATGATCGATTATGGAGATTAAGTTAACACACTAGTAAAAGAAGGTACACGATGGACCGCGTATAAGTGGAAAATAATGGAATGTGCAAAAAGGGACAAGAAGGCAAGTTATCCTTGTTTGTTGAATTGAAATTGTGGGTAGAAAGCGTTTGGCAGATGTGAATCCCACAATCCAAGGGATACCAACAATTCCCGAGACCTACGAGTGTTTTAACACGTATACCACAACCTCTGCTCCCTGCTCCATATGTTATTAGCAAAAATACCCTTACTTAGTTAATCCACTTCTTCAAAAAGAATGAAAGTCCAAGATGAAGATCCGAACATCAAAGCTTCCAGTTAGAATACCATCTGTGAAGCAGTTCAAGTGCAACAAATGGCCTGCCCAGTGTAGACGAGAAAGTAGGCACTTTGCCTAAGGAAAAGTAAACGAGCCCATGTCCTCTCCGATCCGCAAGCAAAAGTGTAGTGGCTCTACCTCTTACCTCCCACTTTGCAAGGATAATAAACTCAATTCGGCGTTCAAAATATTTCTCAAACGGACAGTTATATTGTCTCCTTAAGCCATTCTTAACTAGCTTACTCGACTAGTTAGTCAAATAAGAGGAAAGTAGACAAACTACAGCACTTTATTTAATCAGCGAAATAGCACGGTATCGCACCTCGTCTCCCACCGGCAACAAAGTCACCAACCCAGTCACTCTCGATTCCTTTGCAGATCGATTCCCTAAGACCACATTTCAAGAACTTGGACCAGTTTCTAAATTGTCCACTCACCTCATGCCCCCCCAACACTTATCATGACCGCAATCGCCGACATTTAATGGGGTACGAAGAATGCTAAGTTGGTTTTAAAAACATTCTTGAAGAGTCATGAAGAATACGCAAGATGGATTACGCAGTCAAAGCAGTCGTGGCCATCCAGTTCACTTACAAATGTGATGCTTTGGAGAAAATAACTCATGCCTCTTTCAAGAGAGCAGCACGGAAGTAGGGTGTGAATCCGCACTCTGTGAAGATCGATTTGTACCACCATTTTTGGGAAGACTCTTCAACTGGTAGGATGCCTTGTCTTTTTTGTGCATCCAAAAGTGTCGTCACTAAAAATTAGAGCTAAGAAAAAAACTGTACATCCAGTGGCATGGTAGTGGACCTCTGTGAACGACCTTTAGCATCACGATTGGATGGATTGTTGAATTCCATCACGCGCGATGTCTGCACGAAGACCACGTTACAGCTGTGCACTCACACCAAAAAAATGCACGGGATTCCTGTATCTCTCCGAGAGATGTAGCAGCTGCACTTTAAATGGACCCAATTTTTGGAAAAGCCTTTAAGGATACACAATCTTCAGTGTACATTTTTCCCTATCAGAGCACACTCGTATCTTCATCGTCACCTTGCTTTGCATATCTTTCACCCGAATCTCCATTTCGGTTTAACATTAATGGCTTCTACCACTGCTGTCTCCCAACTTTGACAGATGAAACGGAATCTGACCAACCTCTAACTATCGTCAACGATTTACTCTCCTAACATCCTAGTCTCCTTGCAATCATTATTACATTTTCCGCTGTGTGGATTTCTGCAGGCAGAACTCGATTTGGAAGGTTTTGAAGATGCAATCTATGCAAGTTTATCAGCTTTACGTATCTTGAAGTAATTGCGCCTTGAAAAGGTAATTGAAAATCCCACTGTGGATCTTTGCTCATTGTTTTTTTGGTATTACTAGCCTAGAGGGGTACTTAAAGGCCGCAGACTAGGCAGGCATCATAAATCCAAGATGACGTAAAGGAGCGGCGGTAGTGAAAAGTATTAAAATCTGCGTGGCTAGCCATGCGGCCTAAGTAAACACAATTTTACTTTGGCATCTCCAACCAGTGGTTCGCACATCCTCTCTTAATAATTGGTCATCACAACGTCTTTAATGCATAGTAAACCAACGTTACGCAAAAAGGGCACTCAACTCATGTTATCGATTTAAGAGACCAAAAATTAGGCGCGGCACCAAAATCGTTGGTTTATTGTGATGGTTGGTGTAAACTAATGCTTAACGTCACCAGTGCCATTGCTGTAGGGCATGAGAAGGTGATCTCGGGCTTGTGGTTGGGGCACAGGTGCCAAGCAGTGAATGTTCCCTGAATCTGTTTGTGTTGGATTCGTGTAGAACTTCTTTCATTGAAGACGTCTGGTTTACACGCATAATCGCTTCCTTTGGCAACAGGTATCTTCTCCGACATGCAGCCTTCCCAACAATAAAGCCGCCTTTATTCCCCTCCATATTGGTCTTATGCCATTTGTTTCCCGTACTTTCTCATTTTATGCACCCTTGTCTTTTTAATGCATGGAGGAGAGTGGAATGAAACACACAGGATTATTCGAGCGTAGCACAATGGACGAAGTTAAACTGCAATCTATTTGGGGAAAAATAAGTGCGAGAGAGCACCCATCTTTCGAATATCTTGTTGATGAGAATGACGATGGATTGGGTAAGTGCAGTGAGTGGAGCTTTGAAGCACTCGAAATAGTGCTGTTAATTATGAATGCACATTGATCACCGTGAGAAATGTGACAAGTGACAGTCAAAAGCGAAGGTGGGTGGATGGAGCATGAGAAGAAGAGGTACCAATTCGCCACGTATTTCACCTTATTTGAAGAGTCATTTCAGATGCAGATGTTACCCACTTTTGCACACTGTGCCCTAGTGCTGAAGTCGACAGTTAGAAGTTGGACCTAGCCTAGTGACTTCTAATATCAAGCTCTGAGGCAACAGTGGTTGTGCGAACCACTGGTTGGAGATGCCAAAGTAAAATTGTGTTTACTTAGGCCGCATGGCTAGCCACGCAGATTTTAATACTTTTCACTACCGCCGCTCCTTTACGTCATCTTGGATTTATGATGCCTGCCTAGTCTGCGGCCTTTAAGTACCCCTCTAGGCTAGTAATACCAAAAAAACAATGAGCAAAGATCCACAGTGGGATTTTCAATTACCTTTTCAAGGCGCAATTACTTCAAGATACGTAAAGCTGATAAACTTGCATAGATTGCATCTTCAAAACCTTCCAAATCGAGTTCTGCCTGCAGAAATCCACACAGCGGAAAATGTAATAATGATTGCAAGGAGACTAGGATGTTAGGAGAGTAAATCGTTGACGATAGTTAGAGGTTGGTCAGATTCCGTTTCATCTGTCAAAGTTGGGAGACAGCAGTGGTAGAAGCCATTAATGTTAAACCGAAATGGAGATTCGGGTGAAAGATATGCAAAGCAAGGTGACGATGAAGATACGAGTGTGCTCTGATAGGGAAAAATGTACACTGAAGATTGTGTATCCTTAAAGGCTTTTCCAAAAATTGGGTCCATTTAAAGTGCAGCTGCTACATCTCTCGGAGAGATACAGGAATCCCGTGCATTTTTTTGGTGTGAGTGCACAGCTGTAACGTGGTCTTCGTGCAGACATCGCGCGTGATGGAATTCAACAATCCATCCAATCGTGATGCTAAAGGTCGTTCACAGAGGTCCACTACCATGCCACTGGATGTACAGTTTTTTTCTTAGCTCTAATTTTTAGTGACGACACTTTTGGATGCACAAAAAAGACAAGGCATCCTACCAGTTGAAGAGTCTTCCCAAAAATGGTGGTACAAATCGATCTTCACAGAGTGCGGATTCACACCCTACTTCCGTGCTGCTCTCTTGAAAGAGGCATGAGTTATTTTCTCCAAAGCATCACATTTGTAAGTGAACTGGATGGCCACGACTGCTTTGACTGCGTAATCCATCTTGCGTATTCTTCATGACTCTTCAAGAATGTTTTTAAAACCAACTTAGCATTCTTCGTACCCCATTAAATGTCGGCGATTGCGGTCATGATAAGTGTTGGGGGGGCATGAGGTGAGTGGACAATTTAGAAACTGGTCCAAGTTCTTGAAATGTGGTCTTAGGGAATCGATCTGCAAAGGAATCGAGAGTGACTGGGTTGGTGACTTTGTTGCCGGTGGGAGACGAGGTGCGATACCGTGCTATTTCGCTGATTAAATAAAGTGCTGTAGTTTGTCTACTTTCCTCTTATTTGACTAACTAGTCGAGTAAGCTAGTTAAGAATGGCTTAAGGAGACAATATAACTGTCCGTTTGAGAAATATTTTGAACGCCGAATTGAGTTTATTATCCTTGCAAAGTGGGAGGTAAGAGGTAGAGCCACTACACTTTTGCTTGCGGATCGGAGAGGACATGGGCTCGTTTACTTTTCCTTAGGCAAAGTGCCTACTTTCTCGTCTACACTGGGCAGGCCATTTGTTGCACTTGAACTGCTTCACAGATGGTATTCTAACTGGAAGCTTTGATGTTCGGATCTTCATCTTGGACTTTCATTCTTTTTGAAGAAGTGGATTAACTAAGTAAGGGTATTTTTGCTAATAACATATGGAGCAGGGAGCAGAGGTTGTGGTATACGTGTTAAAACACTCGTAGGTCTCGGGAATTGTTGGTATCCCTTGGATTGTGGGATTCACATCTGCCAAACGCTTTCTACCCACAATTTCAATTCAACAAACAAGGATAACTTGCCTTCTTGTCCCTTTTTGCACATTCCATTATTTTCCACTTATACGCGGTCCATCGTGTACCTTCTTTTACTAGTGTGTTAACTTAATCTCCATAATCGATCATTGGTGCATCTTCGCAGAGACAAAGTTTAACATTATGAACAGTGATTATTTGTAATTCACGCAATTTGCTACCCAGCTAATTAGCCTGGTTTGTCGCCAAATGCATTGAGTCGGTTTGGGCCATCCGTTCATTTAGAGGATGTTTTAACATGTTATGTCGCATCGTGCTGTTACTAGGTGGATAAATGAGCCCATCTAGGAAAGGATCTGACCCTGCAAAACACGTAAAGCAAACCCTATAGTAGAGTCTAATGAAATACCTTTTTCATAGCTTTGAAGGCTGGGACCATTGAAACAAGGAGACCCAGGGGGACGCAACTTTGCGAGACTTTTAATGGAATGCAGCAGCAATATTTGCCCAAATATGGGGAAATAGCAACCATAAGAAGAAGTGAGAGAAGGAATGGCTCCTCGAGAAATATTTTTTTTATATTTCTGGAGGTGGAGCTTGTGTCCAGACACATTTCATGCATTCCTGCGCCTCCGTTCTTACCTTATTTCACTAAAGTAAGCAGTGAACTTCAAAAACCAAAGCCAGCAAAGTGAACCAAAGTTGTTCTGGTGCCGCCTGCACGAATGCTTTTACAAAGTTCAATCCCATTCTATGACGGCAAAAGTGTGTGAGGAATGTGCTTAAACAGGGTAGAGGCTACCATCGACTTGTCTTCTTGATTACCATCTCAGCTTTAATTGGTTTTCGGATAGTACAATCACTGCAACTCTAGGAAATATTAGACTTCCATAGTGGAAGACAATTCCCAAGTTTGTGGGTGCATTGGTACCGTCCAACCAATTTTATTTCCTAAGGATGAAGTTGAAAGTTACAGACGAGGTAGAGGCTGGAGGTGAGAACTTGAATGGCTACAGCATGGGGATGTTGAAGTGATACTGCATGCAAATGTCTTTCCTGTACTGTTGCCATAGAAATGTTTTAGCTTGGTAGGAAAAATCTACATGGGCTTTTGTTAAACTATTCAGCTATAACTACTCTTCAGAACACGTGATCGTGCCAATCTCGTCTTGCATTAAAGTAGAGCTTTCTGTGTGTTAGAATAAGCTACCAAATGGTGCACACTTATGTGGGTCTGGACAGGGCGTAAGTGATTGATTTCTGAGGTAGGCAAGTAAAGATCCTATGTGTACTGGGCACTAATAAGCAGTATATTGCGGGGAAAAAAGTCTAGTGGAATATTTTGAACTGCTTGTGTACCCAGTCGGGAGTAAATAATGTGTGAATAACTTCACAAAAAACGCTCCTTTAGGACACATAATACAAGGTAAAATCTCCTACGTAAATTTCTTTCTTCTGGCCATGTTTATGGGTGCTGAGAAATTTTTTACAAACAATTTATTTGTGGATTTTCCGAAAGCTCTTAATATTCACAAGAAGAGCCCCTTTTCCAAGTAAGCAATTTCTTGCGGTATGCTTTTGGTTGCTGGCTGCAGAAGCATGTGAAACACTTCCACGCGTGAGTGAGCGAATAAAGGAGGGAAATAGAAGGCGGTATGTGTATGCCGGGAGTCGAAACCGGATCGACTGCCCGGAAGGCATCTACGCCACACCACGCAAGCGTGCGACGCCGACGCGCAGGGTGCTCACAGCTCACTCCCTCTTTTACACAACTTCTACCATTGGCAGCTACTCTCACTGATTTGACCATTGAAGTTCTTTGTTTTACTTCTACGTCCTACCCTAGGGCAAGCCTTGCACAACACCTACTTGGCTTGGCCAAAGTCAACATTTCTTCTTTCACAATTGCACATTCCCGTTATTAGAGGATTAACATCGACCTCATTAATGGTTATGTAGTGAACTGGTCTTGTCTCAGATATTACGGTCAAAGTAAGGCAACTATTCGCGCACACACACCCCGTTTCGCTCTACGAGGTAGCAGCTCCAAAGCAAGTGGATTTAAAAGAGACTCCTGTTACAATGCATCCTTCTGATTGCTCCACTATGGAGACATGCAGCTCTCTGCGGCCTATTTAGCTAATGGGATGAGTCTGAGAAGGTACTACTTTTACATTTGATTCTTATCAACTCCGTACTATAGACAACTTCGAGACGCACTTTCCTGCTGGTGCACGCTTCATGTCGCTTCAGATGCTAATGGTGATGAAGACGATTCTAACCTTCCTCCTCTTCCCTTCTACCATCTCTGCTATGAGAAGGATATGCTTTAATGGAGCCGAAGTATTTACGACGAGGGTGCCTCGGACACACGAGGGCGACCACGGTCGTCCGTCTCTCGCCTACAAAGTACATCTAAAGAACATAGGTAGTACAGGCGAAGCCGCAGAACATGGAACTAAAATAGGTGCCGAAAATGAGCGTCATGCTTGCATCTCCTATTGATAAGTCTTTCACATTCCTTTCTCATCGGCTGATGCCAAATGTCTGTCACGTTAGCTTTAACATTCAACGATAGCATTAGGTAGCTACACTGTAAGACCACGTTTACCTGCCGCTGTCATCAATGTAGTGCCACAGTCCTACCTGAAGTCAGAAGAAGCCTCACTGGCAGGACAGAGAGTGTAACACCGACGCACAGGCGCAGTATAATTGAGAGACGGCTGTAAAGATCTAGAAACCATGCCGTCGAGCGAAAGTGTGTATATTGAGAAACAATGAGTCCACATAATAAAACGCCAAATTAAACAAACTATCAAGTGGTTACATAGGGCATAGGTAAAATTTTTGTCGCCAGGGTGCATGACTTATATTCGTGGTGCCTCCAACTCTAGCGTGCCTCAAACGTTGTTTATCCTATAAGACCTCAAAGCCAATGGCTTATTTAGGAGATACGAAGGCGAAGAGGGGCGGAACAAAGTTGTCAAGAGATGGCCCTTGCAGTCATGTGATCAACTCAAGCCCGTGAGACAGAAAGTGTTTTCTTATCAAACATCCCCAAAAACGAAATTCGCAAAGCCATTATCATGGGTGTTGAATATCGCGAGGGAGAAATGAAGGCCGACGCACGCTCTAGATGCACAGCTAACCACACAGCACCATCGCTAAAGCAGCTGCTGCTCACGGTTGCATTCCTCCTCCATTCTGTACAATAAAATTGCTGGTTTGGATTCAAAGTCTAGGATGAAGGGTTGAAGTTAAATGCGAGTCAATGAAATTCTGGTGAACGGGCAGAAAAGTTTGAATCGGTAGTTACTTAAGCATGTAAAAAAGTAAGTGGAGGACTTAAGAATCTTTGAATTAGTGCAGATAAAAGTGCAGGTTGGTGCCCATTCAGGAAATGAGAAGATAACTGGTCTCATTGTACGACTGTGTGCTATTGTCTATTGTGCGGATTTGTCTTTTAAAGCACCACCCACTCGAAATCCGGCGTCGTCGTTTATTTGGGGATGCGGGGCTGTAATGCTTATGTTCTTTCAATGCGCTTTGTAAACGAGAGGCTGGAGGACCATTTTGACTTGGTCATTGACGCAGGTGGTAGCCCCCCCCCGAGACTGAGGCTCCTGAGCTGTGAATATTTTGGCCTTGCTACCATATATCTCGCCTACGCTTTAATAAAGGTGGCTTGAAATATGCAACCTTTCGTAGCAAAAGCGGAGGAAGAGGAGGAGGAAGGAAAGGGAGAACCGTCTACACTGGAATTCGTTAATTATGCATTAATTTGATAGGCCTTTTGCGTTAGTGTCTGCTGTCCTATAAGGAGTACCCTTAGTAAGCTTTTACTCGGCTTGGTAGCATTTGCGGTCAACTACAATTTTTTTTGGTTTAAACTTAACAAAACTTTACCTGTGCTTTCTCTTTGTGTTCACCCCACTTAGAGTCGGCAAAATCCAAAGTAAGTATTTGGTCCCTCATAAGTTGCAACTTTTCAGCTAGAATAGACACTAATTTCGAGAAGAATTACTATGCGATGCAATGACAATTTCTCCCATTAAAGGGAGAAAAAGGAAGTTAATTTATTCCGCTCAACAAAAGACGCTGGAAAACATCTGTTCAATCACAAAATTTTGCAGATTCTTGGATCGGCAGACGAAAGCGAGGAAAACAGCTCCTGTTAAAAAACTTTTGACGCTATCTGTCGTGACTGGTGAGGACGCGTTTTGTAACAATTCATTTGATAGTTAAAATTCTACTGATAAGTCGCTAGTAAATAAGAAATACTCACGCATTTTTAGCATTGATTTCAGAGATTGCATTAAATCTTGTGTCTATCAACGCATATTCTGGCATTTGATGAAACAATTTCAACTCCATCACCTTGCCTGACATAGAATTCTGCATATTTGTGACAAATATGAGAAGCGTAGGTGGTAAATTTGTTGAATTAGGTGTCCAAGTCTGACAAAAAACCAACAATCCTTGATTAGCATTGAACTCAAAATGAAAGTTTAATTATCATTTAGACCATGTGAAGACCTCACGTCCAAGTGTTTTACTCTTAAAAGATCACGACTCGACAGGTTCGGTGTGGTAGGCCGATGCTTAGGTCGTCAGCTAGACGAGCGTTTCAGTTAACGGAGGCTATGTTTAGGCATTGCAGCATACCTTTTGGACCATGCCCTTCTGCATGGAGGTAAGTATCACATTTTTCCATGCCAGTCTAGCTCATCACGACATTAATGAAGAACCATGGCACTCTGGTCATTAGCTTGCTTTAGAACAGTGTTGAATGCACCTTGTTTAATAAATAATCAGTTGGCAATTTTACCCCGTATTAGTCCGTGATATTATAGAGCCTATGTCAGCAGCTAACTCTGCATCCAATGTGATTTAGGAGAGGAGCTAAGGGAACAGGTAGAGACGGGAATGATGAGGGCGATTATGAAAGCATAGAGGTCATAAGTTGGACGTATTACTAGGCCAACGTAAGTCGTGAGCCAAAGGCTGTAGCGTGGGCGCATGCACATCAGCCACGTGGTCTGTGGGCGCACTGTGTTGCAACCCCGGTTCTGAGAATACCTCACCGCCTCTGTAAAACCCTTTTATTTGGAGGTGTGCAGCATCAGATAAATATTTTGTAGATAATATTGTAGGATTCTATAAAAATGAGAATAAAATTTCCACAACTAATATTAAATCAACTGCTTTGATCTGTACAGCGTCGTAAAAGTTGCCAGATCCCCTTTTGTTTAGCTTTAAGCTTCTTTTTCCTTTATGAAGTTGAGTGAACTTGCGATAAGACATTAAATTCTCAACATTGTTTTGAAAATGCAAGTAGAAGGCGAACAGTACAAAGCCTTCTCATCGAGAACATTGCTATGCATCTGCCGCCGTAGTAAGCTGTGCCCCTAGAAACAGCAAAAGCCCTTCATTCTCTATGTTTTCTTATAAAAGTCGTTTTTTTCTCACGGAATCGTTAGATTTTGTAAATTGTGTGGAAAGCATTAACCGAAGTAATAGCATCCGAGGGGCTGTGAATTTTAAGAGGGAAGTATCTGAGCATATTACCCTTACTTGCCTTATTGCATGCCTGTTCAATCGTTGTGAAAGGAAATTACACAAATGCAAATAGGCGCGAAATGTGGTGGACAGTTAGCCAGCTACGAACTCTGGGAATCAAAGCCACAGATGGCGTTGACATAAACGGACCATCTGTTGAAGTACAAACTTGATACCCTTGGTTAAAATAGCGTATCTTCATTTTCATTACATTGATGTCACTAATTATTTAAAGCAGCTTTATATCCGTAATTCTAAGCAGGAGTATAGTTCATTTAGCCATGTTTCTTTGACCGATCTGTCTGCACGTTTAGTAGTAGAAGCTGGTTTAGGTTTTCCCATTTTTAAAAGTAAACTTCAGATGCGCCATGCAGTGTAATTTAATTATTAATTTCTCTTTGTGTTAGCAGTCCACGATGATGGGTATTGAGCTGGTTGTTAATTTGGACTTTGGCAAAAAACACCTAGCATTAGTAATGGATCTCCCCAACAGAAATGAATATCAAGACATGCTTTCATACTTTTGTAGGATGTCTGGTCCCATCGAAAGTGTAGGCATCGCCATTTTGTGAAAATTTGTCCAGAACGTAATCTCAGTTTAAGTGATCAGGCGTAGTCACCCTTTTCTTGTTCACAGACTGTCATTTAGTTAAGGAAAAATCAGTGCTCTTCGTTTTTTCCAATTAGGGTTCGCTGGAATCCTAGTCCCCGTATTTTAGCGCATTCCATTATTTTATTTTAACGACACACTTACCTAATCCACAACTGCACAATCTTCACTTTAGCCAATGAGAAGAGCTGTCTACAACATCGCAATATTTGAATAAGTACCTTTGCTCGGCTAAGTTTTGGGCCGGATTTTATTAACCTGCTCTCTACAGTGTCACTAATAGGTTAAATTTGGAAAATCTTTGTTTCTTTGCAAATGCGTATTTTACTCTGTCTATGATTACATCTTTAATTCATATTTGGGTGGAGCAGAAGTTAGAAACTTTATTAATTTATTCTTGAAACTCTTTCTTGGCATCATCGAATGAATAACAATGAATGACTCAACGATTCCTGAACGCATTTAAAACGAGTCTCTCTTTGAGGCTTTGGGTGATTAAATGTGTTCTATTCTTCACAAGTCAGTCACTTAGCCAGTCAGTGCTAATCCAAAGGAGCGCGTTTCGGAAGTTAGGAAAGATGAAGAACAAATTACTAGTCCTTAAGAGTAGATGTCTTTTGATAATATACGAATTGTGGAACGTGCGTATCTGCCTTCTAAGACGTCCTGTCTTCAGATGCTTCTATGTGATGGGAAGTTCCGCTTGACAAGTTGACCCCGAGACATTTTGACTAATAGCAGCAAGCAATCAGCCATTCTGGTGAAGAATAGAAAGTCGTCTTCAGCATGAGGCATCCACCTTCAAATGGGTGGTGCCGTGACCCGCCACATTTATTCTAGGTATCGTACAACAAATCTTGCTAGGTACTCGTCCAGTTGAGTCAAAGTTAAGTCGGAAGACACGCAAGCTTAGATCACATCCACCAAATTCAACCCGTGTGATATGATCTAAAAATTCAAGCGGAAGATGACGTCAAAAGTAATCGTCTACACTGACTAAAACGAGTTTCTGTTTCGCAATGCGTATTTGTGAACTGCCATATGCATTTGATGGATTTCCGCGAATTCCATCGTGCCATCGAGACGGACCCCAACTAAAAAATGAAATACATTTTTTTAAGTTCCTAATGCAAATCGATAAATTGGAAGAAATAAATTGAAAAGTTGCACAGTTATCTACTCTTCCTAACTGAACCCTAACTTATGGCAGCTAAGGACATCGAAATTATTCGAACTTCTGTCCACTGATCACGTTAAACACCTTGTCTTCATCTTCCTTGAGTGTGCATAACTCGAGCTCTTCCCAATTGACATTATGCAGATCATGCCGTCCCAAATGTAACTCTACTGTGACTGTCTTTCCCCATCACGAAGACGCTGATTCAAACTTGTGGGAAATGGAGTCATGCACCTCCTAATGCAAGCACCTGTGGTTATCCTTCTGCCTCAGTTTCTAGACATTATAAATGCTGGTTAGACTATTTGAGAGTTCAGTAGATACAAGAAAACAGCAATACATTTTAACAGTTTCGAAGAGTCCACAGATTGATTATTAACCGCACAAAGGTTTGGGAGAAACATTTTTTATTGATATGCTAACAGGACTGAGTGAATTGTAGCTTTGTGACTTTAAGATGATGGGCAAAACTGTCTAAATTGAAGTGTTTACTTGCATAAACACACACTTCAAATGACTGACTGATAGAACATAACTTGTCTACGTCTATGCAGTTGCCTGCAATAACCGCCAGCGTTAAATGACCCGATGTGCCGATGAGTCCAATTAAGGCATCATTGTCGTCAAGCAAGTTGTAGACCTATGCGTACAGATTTATTGGCCTCTGTGGTCTTCCTCCGTTCTCTTGACGTTAAAGCGTTCTATTTCCAAGAGCGTCTTGTAGCGTAGTCTGGAGGGAGCTCACAACGCACCAGTCCCAATCGCATCAAGCATCTGGTGTAGATCCCCGATCATGAGGCGATTTTATATTGAGGGGTGTATGAATACCACGTCTGGCGGTCTAAACGCGGAAATGACCATGAATAACTAACAATATTGAAAGAATACTTTCTCTCTGGGTTGTCCGCATTATCTACTAGCGATTATCCGGGTCGTGAGTGAGAACTGTGGATGCAAGACATCTTTTGGATCGAAAGCTACAGGTGTTGTCCATGCTATCAATAATCGTCTTGACTTTCTTTTCTACTTGTTTTCCAATGACTTCTAGTCTACCTACCCACCTATTTTGTGTTTTCTGTGAGTGGATGGTAAGAACATGAGTCGGAACTTTTTGTGGACATTTTATAAAAAACTGAATGCTTTCAGGAACGTGAAAGAGCAGAAGAGACTCGGTTTTTGGGTTGATAAAAATGAGTTTTGAAGCGTCCTGTCATGCTCTCATCACTTATTCCTCGTCATCTAGGTAATGTGGCGTATCCAAGGCGCAAAAACACTTTTCAATCAAATCGCTCCTCATTTTACTAGTAAATTGACACACAGAAGTCATTTTGGAAATGCTACTTAACCATCCTTATCAAGCAGCTCCCAAGCGCGCGATTAGCATGGCACCTGCAAGATGTAATAAAACGTTTTCAACCTAATCTCCACTCATTTTATAATTAAACTGACTTAATTATTGATGGCCAGCTAGATTAGCAAGAAACTGTGTTAGGCGTCACAATTAAAAGCAAAACGCTTGGCCACCCCTCAGGCGCCTAGCAGCCATAAGCTTGGAGAGCTACATTTTCGGATTTACTTAGCTCCCATTATGACAGCTAAGCAAATGTAAGTGCGTAGAGGTTTGTAGCGAATTCCCCAACACTGCACCGTGTCACCGACTGCAGACAACACAGCGCTTGTTGGGAGCCGATACCTACCTCTCAACCACCAAAAGTGAGACGAATTCAGAAACCTTGACAGAATTTAGTCCTTGCACTGGTGGTAATTGCATTTTCGTGTCCAAAGCTGGTTGAACTACTGCGAGTGCATAAGCATTAGCTTCATTGCTGCTAAGGCTGACATGGTCTTCTTTGGATAAACATCCGAATGCAACGCCTATGATTGCCAAGACCTCTTTTTACACCTCAAATTCTTTCCTTTCTACCCCAGTCCTGATTGCTACTACCCGACACTTTCTCAACTTATCTGAAGATGGTAAGCATGCCGCCACCCCCAAATCTGCCTATTTTGAAGGTTAATCAGTGCGTCTAGAAAAGTGCCATTTCTGTTACATCTAACTGCATCTAGGGCTGTAGTGACTGTGCGCCTTCCAGCCCACTTTTATGCAATTACATCCATGATCGGCCTAGACGGAATGCGCCTCCAGTAGTCAAGTCTAAGTGTCCGTGATTTCTCCCATTTGCACAAATTCGGCGAAAAGCAATTGGACCCAAATATGATGAATGGACATCATTGTTAGTGAGTGACGCCTTCTTGCTGCATGAAAAATCTCCCTTAATTACTTGAAAGGGCTAAATTGCATGCAAGAGGGTGTAGGAACAAATTTGCATTTTGCGGTTGCAAGAAAGTAGAGACTGCATTTAGCATTTAAATAAATCAGCCCTCGTGAGAGGGATCAGACTGCCCTTACCATGGTGCCAACTCATCTATTTTTTTCGTGTCATCAAATTCAAAGGTCATCAAATTACCATACCTGTCTGCATCTCCCTTGTGCAGCAGCAATAATCTGACATGAGAACTCCAAATCTTTTATGCAGAGAAGGAACTTACTGCAACGATGACATCGACACTGTGCCTGGCTATTAGGCCACCAACGTGACCTGGCAGCAAAGCCATTACTTTTGAATGGTCGTCGCATGACAGATCTGTCACTTTTCCCAAAACCGACGGTCTACATCTGTTATCATGCAATTAGCGGATTGTCATTATATAAGGAATTATGAACAATTTGTGTATCCAACAGACCAACAGTCAATATGAACAAATTTCGGTAGAATAATCATACTACCCTCCATCCAAGTCGCCTGCTCTTCTTATGTATTAATTAAAAATTCAGTTCCGTTATCATGTAACGAGTAGTCTTGTCAATCATGCTGAAGCGCGCATCTCCTCTGATGAACATGACTGATTGTTAAATTCATTGAGTTGCCAACCGCCTTTCCATAACCGGTTTGTGTGCTGATCACACAAAATAAGGGCCAGTTTGACTGGAATGAGTGTGTTGAACGCAAGAGGAAGCGGCGCATCCATTCAGAGCCACTGTGACAGCCGAGAAATTCTAAGACAATTAAAAAAGTAGTTGTCGCATTTAGTATCCACTGCAGTTGAATACAACTTGTATATTATCGCGCACTTACATCAAACAGATAATTTGAAGCAATTCCACTCTGCTCCACCTTGTGTAAAAGTAGGATTGATTAGAGAGAGAGAATGCGCTCATTGCTGACTAAAGTAAGCTTTAATTCCATTGCATTGTGCCGCCTTATTTCAATGTTTTGGCACGAACAATCAGGTCCGATGACCCCATTCGGCGTTAACTGACACGCACACACGTCTGAGGTCTGATTACTCGCCCTCATCATCACGAGGTGTTGTTAGCGTGATTGAACCCCTTACCAGAAGCTGTGGTCTATAGATCCTCCATTCTTCGTCCAGTGCTGCGTGAATTCGATGGAATGTTCTCGCCTTAAGGCATTTAACAATGAGCAAACTAATTAAATTTGGGAAATAAAAGGCTTTCACACATTTTGAGCGAGACCCACTCCTCCAATCTTACCCATCATGCACAAATTGATGGAGGAGACAAGCAAAAAGTCTGCCGTCTTCACTGGAACTGTCCAGTACAAAGTTTAGTCAGTACGCTTCAACAGGTGCGATGCCTGTTACAACTAATCACATCTCGAGGTGTAGTGGCTTGCTTCTTCCAGCCCACTTTAATGCAATGGACAAACCCGTTCTACATTAATGATTCAAGTCCTTACAGTTCTTTTCTCCTCTTCTTAAAATTCATTTTTTGAAAGCAACGGAAAGTGAGCATCGGAAAAGAAATAGAATAATGTTTATGAGACATTGAAACTTCTCCAAAAATGGCCTCAAATTGCAAAAATTGACCTATAATAGGAGATCAAAAGGTAGAAAAAATCAATGTCTAACAAAGAAAGAAAACTAAGTAAGCAAAAATTATGCGAAAGTTAGGTGTCGATAAATACAAAAAAATTGCTATCAGAGAGAGCGAAATTCGCAGTCTCGTGTAGATGAATACTACAAATGAAAAATAGAAAGAAGGGTGAGCACGATCTTTGGAATGTGCGGAAAGTCAGTCACACAAATGGCGGTTCTCAAACAAATCAAAATACCTTTGTTTTCCGAGATCGGACAGTATTTGCGGTAAACTTTCCTTCCTCTCCACTTCACAAATACTTAACCTTGTCAATGCTTTTGTGACATTTTCATATGTCTTTGGCATGTGACATCGCTGAACGTGCTGCCAGTGCAGTTTAAAGACCTCAAGATAAATCGTTAAGCGACCTTTGCCTTCAGTCTCTTAGTTTCTTATTCAATATGCCCATTACAGACTATCCAAGGTTATCATTTACGCCGATGTGGTCGATGCCACTGCAGAGAGCTGTTTCTTTGGTTCCTGCTAATAAATTGTATGCAAGTGTCTCCTTTAATCGGTCAACTTACAGGCAAGAAAACCACCAAATCATTTTTTTAATTTTTTATATCTTTGGCGTGAGAAGGGCTGTGAGACCAGTGAACGAAAACACACTAAACTGATTTAACTCCGACTACGATGAGCAGTAGAGACAACTGTATAACACAAGGTTTTGTCTTTACTTGCTTGACATTTTTTGAGCTTTTAGTTGCTAAAACAAAAAAAGGCATAATTGCGTCACTGCGATGCCATCAGTGGCCAAAACTCATTACTTTTGTGATTTCAGAACTTTGTAAGTTATGAATGGCTTATTAAAAGAAGGGTGAGAGGTGCATTGGGAGACATCAGCTTGGCGAGGAGAATTGACTGCGACGACTTTGCAGCAGCAGTCATGCTTCACGCAGCGCTCTAAGGTGCACGTCAAGTCAAAGTGAGTACATTGTCAAGGATAGCCAAGGACTTGAACTTTCCACTATTTGGATAGTTAATCCAGTAAAATGGTATTTAACGGTGTCGTTTGAAGGCCAAGTCTAGCGTCACATATCTACTAATGGTCAGCAACTCCTTCAATTTTGATATCGCTTTTGGCGAAGGGAATAGAGAAATTAATTACACTTAAATCAGTTGCACCATTTGTTAACCTACAACCGAAGGAGGTAATTAAAAGGAGTTGCACCTCTCCTATTGGTGTTACTGAAGAGTCGGCTTTCAGTCACCCACGCTTGTCATCACGTGGTGCGCTTAGGACGCATCATTTGTTTGCAGGCCAAATCAATTGCTTATCAAAGGCATCATGGCGCTCGGCATGAAGCATAACATCCAATACGAAATATCAATTGACAAGAGACACAGTTTAGAGCTGTGAGGCCTTTCTCCGGTGATTATAAACATATACCCTTCTTTCAATTTAATCTAAATGGCATTTTACAGGGCGGCATTTAAAGACACTTTTTAGATGTAAGTAAAATTTAATAAGGCGTTTTATTTAATTTTGTAAGATTTTTTAATAAAGAGCTAATGGTTTTGGAGTGATTCTCGTGGAGGTCACAAAATTTGCTGGCGTGCTACATGTGAGAATGGAGCGAATGCTTTGCAATTAGCAATGAATGGGGCTTTTGCGAGCACTCCAGACCGACACTTGTCCACTAGTGAGGAACCAGCGAATGTGCTTGCGACTGCACATCCATGATGAGGGAAGCACATCTTGTGCATGTCTTGGTGAAATATTCAACGCCAAATTCTGCGGTGTCAGCACGATAATTCATTTGTGTGGGTGCGCCAAATCAGGGAACAATTGATGTCAGTGCTAGAATGGGATAAACACGCGGTGTCTCTAAAGCACACCTCAAGTATGCCGGCATCGATTTGTGTGATGATGAAGGGCGTCCTGCAGTTGCTCGAAAATCTTAAAAATTCAATGCTGATTGGTCCCGCTTTGCCGTGTCAAAATATGTTTTAATGTTTTGCCTATGTTATGGAAGGTGGTTTGCATTAATTGACACTATCATGACCTTACAATGGGATTACGCGAGTCATTAACAAACGCCGATCCATGCTTATGTGCAGAATGGCTGGCTGCCAAATTTTCAAGCAAACACTACCTTTACTCTTTGTGCCCACGAAACTAGTTTTACCACTTTTACCAAATGTTCTGACAGCATCGAACGCGTGATATGGAATGGAAAGGGGGCTAAGGAAACACGAGAGCTAGGCGGTTCTATTGGAGTTTAATTCTAATCTTTTTAAAATAAATGCATCAGTGGTCCGGACATCTTCTCGCAAGCATTAGTGAGGACATATGCTTTCTCATAACCGAACATCATTAGGATGAGCTAATCTGAAAAACTGTTGACAACGCGATGTAGCTTTTATGCGCCTTCACTCCTCACGGTGGAAACTGATGGTGAAGGTGGCTGTCGACACTCCAGTAGCCTTATTTACCACAAGAGGAGGACTCTTAAAGTTGTTTTTCATTGTACATTGATTGCAGTCAGCGATTATCGAAGCAGTTTTTATGAAGGACAAGAAGCTACCTATCATGTCGCATTACATGAGAGGTAGAAATAACTTTAGATGCGGTTAACTTCTACTATAAAAATTTAAGTGATTCGAAGGGTTTAACAAAGCTAAGAAAGTAAAATTTGTATGGAAAAAGCCAATGAAGCAGGTTACTGCACTTATGCATGTGCCCACCCTCTGGCACGAATGTGGCTCAGCAAGATTGATTTTCAGCAATCATGTCGAATGGCGGTCGTCAGCATGTCCATCCGTTGACACTGTCTCATTTGTGCGCATTTGTAAAAGCCTCACTTAATTTCTGCACTTTCTCTCTCTCAATCTTCTTTCTGTTCTCCTGCACCTCTTACAATCCGTCCAATCCAATCCCTAACTTTGTCGTTCAAATATGCGTTTTAGCTGTTCCCTCTACAATGCCATATTTAGCCTAGCTTTCCTCTTTGCCCACTTTCATTCTTCATATGCTATACGAATCCTTAATTCGTTTTATTAATTGTTCGAAGCTCAACTGCACAGCAGCTGTGCGCATTCCGCCCTAAGTGTCATGCCATTTTTGGCCTTGGAGCAGCCTCGCGGCGGTCAGAAAGTAGGGCATTTCAAAGTCAAGCTAGGTTGGCAGTACGAAACAACGCCACCAGAAAACACATCGCAGACTGAAAGGCTGGCATGAGGCTTGATTATCACCAATCGATAACTACTTTATAACCGAACGGAGAAGTACATTAAAAGCAAGAAAGAGAGTGCTTCAATGCTAGACACTCTTGCACAGCCGACTTGTGTTGACTGTGCAGACTTCCAGTAATAGAGTTCTGGTTCATAAAGCTGCAGGGATCTCGAAGACTCCTCATTTGAATGCTCATGGCCATTGGCATTGAAAATTTAAAGCATGTTGTGTAGCTGACTTTGTCAGACGATGACGAATGCAATGGAAGCGCAACGCCAACACCTTGATGTAACACTAATGTTGAAATGCGTACAAGCGGTTAATGAAAGCCCTTAAAAACAAAGAGTCGCATGCAAAAGATAGGAATGGGAGCACTTTGATTTCTGACTTGTAACAATTATAGCAAGTAAATCAGGGCAACTTGTTACATTGCATTACCAAGGAATAAGGAATACTTATCATCAATAAGAAAGGCCTCACACATTTATGGAAGAAGATTAACTGTAGAATAAACTGGCCAAAGAAATGTCGTC